>NW_020871314.1:238541-255845 GCF_003789085.1 Penaeus vannamei | reverse complement strand
TCTGTATGAAATGTATTGCGATGCACATGTTATCATGGAGACGTGGTACGAAATACAAATATGAGAGCGTTATAAGACTGTGTTAGACTTATTTTTCTAATAGAGAGTACTAATGCTGAAACAGTGATATTATGAATTATGCATTTATCATTAATTACCTCAATCTAGTGTGCTTGTTGACTGGCCATCAATCACTCTATTATTTATCGGATCTATCTCATTATTGTTATCAATAACTACTATTCTATAGTAACTTAATTATTAATGATTATCCTTATGTGGGCTAATTATCAAATCAAACCCAATATTATTTTAAATAATTAGTTACTTATTGTATTACTACTATGTATAGTGAATTATATTTCTATACCCTTAGTTGCTCTGTTATGGAACACTACGGATGATTTGAGTTTATATCATTAATTGATTATTAATTATTGTTATTACTAACCTTCTATTAGACTATTAATATTATCCTTTATTGATATTTGTATATTATGACTAAATTGACTTATGAATAATCATGATTGTTGTTATTTGTTATTATTACTAACTATTAAGTTACTGAGTGGGAATTAATAAATCAGATAACTCACTTTAAATTACTTATTTAATTATCACATAATATAATGGAATAATACATTTAATTAAATATTCATTATATGTTAATTTTGCATAAGTTATTTACACAACTCATACTAGTCCACTATATTCAATTATCATGCTCTATATTGCTATCTAAATACTATCAATATACTTATGAATTTGCTTCTTACCAATTATATTGTTATCTCTTTCATAATAACTTATTAGTAAAATGATTAAATAAATCATCCTTATTGCTATTTAATATCACTACTATGATTGTTTTACATTATTGCTATTACTATATAACATTAGTAATTCTATTAATATTATCCTTATTGCTATTAATTCATCACTGGACTATGATTTTGTTATACATTATTTGTTGTTATTGTTATTAACTGTCTATTATTGTACTATTAATATCATTCTTATTGCTATTATTATCACTACTATGATTGTTTATCAATTATTGCTATTAACTGACTATTAGTACTATTTATCAATCCTTATTGCTATTTATTATCGACTACTATTGTTTATATTTCACTTATTGGTTTGTTATTGTTTATTTTACTAACTATTTAGTACTGTTATAATATCATCTATTGCATTTATCATCACACTATGATGTTTACATTATTGTTAATTGAGTTTACTAAATACTTACTATAAGAATCGATTCAATTAAAAAACCATTCAATTAACATTTTGCACTATTAATTATTATACCCTAAAACTCATATCTCACTACACTAATGAGTATGATCATCATTGTTATTTTACTTCTATCTTCCCTCATTAAGTATATTAATATATCATTATGCATTATTATCACAATCAGTTATTATTTTCATAATATTTGTTAATCAATTGTTATACTACTATTAGTATCTAAATTAATATCATCCTATTGCTATTATTCTATCACACTTCACGCACTTTAGCTTACATTACTCGTCATTACCACCCTTCCCCTTACCCCTACTCAGCTATCTCATTACAATTATTCACTTCTCCCTATTGAGCGCCATCATTCATTATCACTATTATCTATAATTGTTTTACATTCATGACCTAAGAATATAAAAACCACCTAAGACGAACTAGATACCGACTATTAATTATCACATTCCGTCAATATTCATTTTAACAAAAAATTTATTTAATAACTTTTATAACTCAATTGAGAGCTACAATTACTCATCAATAAGCTAATAAAGACTTACTTATAACATAACAATTGGTTCGCAAATATATGTTATTCAACTTTAATACATTAATTAAGTACTATTAATTATCAGCCTTATGCGTTATGGTATCACACTACTTAACGAAAATATGTTTCTACTAATTAAATCAGCTCATAACTACTTCATTAGATAATAATAATAATCTATCCTTATTGCATATATTAATCAATACATAATAATATATGTTTTATATTCGAATTAATTAACTAAATACTAATAGTACGTATTAATACAATCCTTAATTACTATTTATCCATCACTACAATGGATTATTTCATTATTGTTATTATTGTATTACTTCTATATAGTACTATAAATCATCCTTATTACGCTATTCTATCATTATTCTACTACATATGATGATAATTTACCTGCATATTGAACTCACTAGAATTAGTAATTAAATAAAATCAATCAACTTATGTCTAAAATTTTATCACTTAACATCCCGATTATTGCCATTGGAGTTGTTTAATTTATATAGAGGAGATCTAAATATCCATTACTTACCCATTCAAACACAAAATAATCAGTATAATTCCTACTATAGGGATTATACCCTTCATAGCATATCTCATAAACACACTTAAAATGATTGTTTACCATTACCGCTATATTACTGGAACTCATTAATATCATCCTTACAATTACCATCATCCAACATATCCTTATCCGCCTCTGCTTTACATTATTGTTCGTAGTCTATTGTTATCCACTACTCCCACAGTTCACTGATTTATATTCATCCCTCATATTTCTATTAATCTTAATCACTAGCGGAATGATTATTTACATTATTGTTATTATTGTTATTACTTCACTCTAGTACTGCATTGAATAATGCATCAAGCTATATTGTCTGTATATTATCACTACTAAATGAATAGGGTATACATTATTAGCACTATATGTAAATTATACTAATTAAGTGACTATATATCATCCTTAATTGACTGTATTATCACTACATATAGATATGATTTCGCATTGTATGCATAGATTACTGATATTAGATAACATGAGTAATATCAGCCTGGTATTGCGTATTAATCACATCACATGCTATGGATGCGTGTACATTATGCTATTACTACTATTGAGTACTAATTAAAATATCGATGACTGTATAATGCTGATTATCACACTGAGCGAGAGATGAGAGAGAATCTCATCAAGCTATACTACTGATTAAAAGTACTATTAATATTATTCTTATTGCTAAAAGTGCGACGTCATCTGGCTAAATAAATAAAATGCATTGTCACAGGACAAGAAGAGAGAAGAGCGAGGAGAGAGGAGGGTCTCTGGGGTCAAGGATTCTATTAGGTAGTCGAGGAGGAAAAAAAAAGGCACACGATGGGATAGTAATTTATGATGACGATAGCAGGAAAAGGTAGAGCAGCGGAGAGGAGACTGTAGAAAGAATGGAAGGCGCTGGTGAGCAGTGAGCAGCTGTTTTCCGCTCCTTTTTTGACAATTTATTGTATACAGTCCATTTTCTATCTTTTGACCAATTTTTAGTTTAATGGGGAGTCAATCGTTTATTCTGAAGCAATGTTTTTTAAACAGTCAGTTCTCTTTTGAACCAATTTTCAATGTATTTAATAACAGTGCATTTTTTCTCGCCAATTCCTATTATAGCAGCCGACGAAGACTTTGTTCTTTTTGTTTGACAATTTTTATTTAATAGTCATTTTTTTGGAAAATTTTAAATTTACAGTCCATTTTTTTTAGCAATTTTATTTAATTATTTTTTTGACAATTTTATTTAAGTCATTTTTTTTACAATATTATTTAACAGTCATTTTTTGACAGTTTTAATTTAACGCAGTCATTTTTTTGACAATTTTATTAACAGTCATTTTTTGACAATTTTTTAACAAGTCATTTTTTTTGAACAACATTTTATCCTTAACAGTCACTTTCTCTTTATGAAGACAATTTTATTAACAGTCATTTTTTTGACAATTTTATTAACAGTCTTTTTTTGACAATTTTATTTAACTCAATTTTTTTGACAATTTTATTTAACAGTCATTTTTTTGACAATTTATTTAACAGTTTAACAGTCATTTTTTTGACAATTTATTTAACAGTATTTTTTGCTAATTTTATTTAAGTCATTTTTTTGACATTTTATTTAAGTCTTTTTTTTGTGACAATTTTATTTAAGTCATTTTTGAACAATTTTTATTTAAGTCATTTTTTTTTTATTTAGTCATTTTTTTGGACAATTTTATTTTAGTCATTTTTTTGACAATTTTATTTAACAGTCATTTTTTTGGACAATTTTATTTAAGTCATTTTTTTGACAATTTTATTTAACAGTCATTTTTTGACATTTTATTTAGTCATTTTTTGACAATTTTATTTTAGTCATTTTTTGACAATTTTATTTAACAGTCATTTTTTTGACAATTTTATTTAAGTCATTTTTTTGACATTTTTATTGAACAGTCATTTTTTTTTGACAATTTTAGTCTTTTTTTTTTACATTTATTTAAGTCATTTTTTTTTTTTTTTTACAATTTTATTTAACAGTCATTTTTTTTGACAATTTTATTTAACAGTCATTTTTTGACAATTTTATTTAACAGTCATTTTTTTTTTGACAATCTTATTTAACATCAATACAAACGTTCTAGAATATAGCTCTTGATTTGACCTTGTTTTGCTGAAAAAGTTGACGGAAAGGTTTTCAGACGAAATAGAAAAAATAATAGAAAATAGAAAAAAATAGAAAATAATAATAAATAATAAAAAATCATAAAAAATAATAGAAAGAATAGAAAAAAAAAAGAAAATTGAGAAAAAAATGACGGAAAAAGTGGTAGTGTGACGGCGCCTTTAGTGTCTATGGTCGATCATTTTAGTGTTTTTTTCAATTTTCAAAAATGATGGAAAATAGTGATTTAATGGTAATTAATTAATTAATTTAATTTAATTAATTTAATTAATTTTCACTGAACAGTCATCGAAATGGGAAAGGCTCGATCAGTAGCAACTCGAGAAGGTGTCATGGCGTCTGTTTTGATGCTCGTTCAGTGAAAATATAACCACTAAAACCATTATTTTCCATCCTATTTCGAAATTGAAAAGACCAAAATGATCAGCCATATTCACAGAGCATCCGTGACTTTTGTGACGTCATCAAAATAAACCCCACGTGCTTTTTTTTTTTTCTATATTACCTTCGCCTCACCGATATCGACGATTTTGGTATCGTTGGATTCCTCTGTCCACATTCCATATGTAGGTTTTATTGCGCGAAACCCCCCATTAGCGGCAAACTTGACCCTGATAGCAGGGGAGGGCATGGAAGGTTCTAGAGAAATTCGAGGTTAAATAACACTAATAATATAACCCACAGTGAAAATAACCATGGTCATTCATATGACTTTCCATTACAGGGGGCTGCTGCCCCCTAACCCCCGCCGAGGAAACAAAACCTCCACCACGTGTTCCCGGCAGGCTAGAGCGTTACACAATTCTCGTCGATCGCGGAGCGGCGGACGAATTTACCTCGTAACATTCCCACTGAATCAGCATACTACCCTTGACATAGTCAGCATTGTATACAGACACGATTGTAGTATAATCAGGATGAACAGAGAATACCATGAACAGAAGAGCGCCCTCGTCGGCGGGTTTTGCGCCTCTCTCGATGTTACGCCGATGGCCTCAAGGTCGAGTTTCCCGTCCCCTGGAACCACGATTTTCGAAATCCTAACCGAAATAACCGTCGCATTCAGTACTTCGCCATGGCCGCCGCGATGACAGTGTGTGAAGGGTGCTCCTACTCCGAGATAGATTTTCTGCGCGAGGTAGCAACAAGCCAGGACGAGATGCTTGAAATGTGCTTCCGCCACGGCCTCCTCCGTCGGGAGAGAGCCTGCGGCAGGTGCGGCCAGCCAGCACGCCTGGACATGAAGCAGAAAAGGTTCAGGTGTGATAGGGCCGTGGCGGTCAGGAAGCAGAAGAGGCGGAGTGTGCTGGTCCGCTTCGATGTTCGTGGGGCTCTTTCTTTGAGCAATCCCGCCTCGATGTTGAGACCCTGCTGATCTTCGTGATCTTCTTCGTCCGGGAGAGGTTCACGTTCCGGCTCATGCGGCACGAGCTGGGCCTGAGCGCAGCGACCTTCACCGACTGGTCGAGTTTCTGCCGGGAGGTGATGGTTCACTGGGCTCTTGATCGGCGGCCAAGGAAAGATCGTCGAGATAGACGAGAGCAAGTTCGGGCGCCGCAAGCACAACGTGGGCCGAGTGATTGACGGGCAGTGGGTCTTCGGCGGCATCTGCAGGGAGACGCGCGATCTCTTCCTCGTCCCGGCGGAGGATCGGACCAGCGACACTCTCCTTGCAGTTATTAAGGAACGGATCGCCCCGGCGTCGATCATCATCTCCGATTGCTGGAAGGCCTACAACTGCTCTCTCTGACGAGGGTTCGAGCACCTGACAGTCAACCACTCGTACCACTTTGTAGATCCGGACACGCAAGCTTACACGAACACGATCGAGCGGCAGTGGAGGGAGGCCAAGAGGAAGGTACCGCTCTGTGGCAGCAGGAAGAAGCACTTCGCAGGGTACCTGGCTCGGTGCATGTTCCTCATGCACTACCAGGACCTGAATGTGAGGTTGCGCTACTTCCTGTGCTGCAGCGTCGCTGTATCCTCCGGCCTAGGACCTCCTGCCGGACGCACCCCGCCTCCTTCAATTTTTGCGTGAAGGGAGCACCCTCTCTACTATCGGCGGCATTTATCAACCAGGTTAGTACTTTAAAAATCCTAGGTTATTGTAGGTTATCGGCTCCGCGTCTAGTTCGTGTGCGCTCTATCCTGCCGTGAATACGTGGTGGAGATTTTGTTTCCTCAGCGGGGGTTGGGGGCGGCAGCTCCTCCTAGGGGGGTCGCAGGGGGCACAGCCCCCTGCAATGGAAAGTCATGTGAATAACCATGGATATTTTCACTGTGGGTTATATTATTAGGGTAATTTTCTATATTACGTCCGCCGCTCCGGCCGCCGCTCCGACATCGTCGCCCCCGATATAGTGCCCAAGTTTGCCGCTAACAAGGGGTTTTCGCGCAATAAAACCTACATATTTGGATTGTACAGAGTGAGAGGAATCCAACGATACCAAAATTGTCGATATCGGTGAGGCGAAGGTAATATAGAAAATTACCGGAATAATATCATCACTATTGTTATTATTTATCTTTTATCAATTAATGTTACTCGTGAAGTCAATTTTTATTCATCATTTGTGGACACATTTTCTTTCTTTTCAAAATAGAATTGACAAGAAAAAAACGATTTTTTAAAGTTATTTTTTTCTTTTTATGCAAAATATTCATCCACAGTTCGTTTTCTTTCTCTTGAAAAAGGAAATAAGGAAAGACTATTCTTTTTTATTATTTTTCCTTTTATTCATGTAAAACTTGGACACATTAGAGTAAAAGTCTACAATGCTACAACTCACTACATTGGTTAATCATGCCAAAAAAAGGTTATTTGAAGTTACCCCTAATAACATCACTGCTGCAAGTAACACGTTTTCTTTTATAGGTTTTCTCTCTCTCTTTTCACATTCCCGTTTTCTCAGTGTTCTCGTTTTCTATATTACTTTATTTTCTCCTTTCAATTATTTCCAGTTTGTTTTCGTTATCCCCTTTCCCACCTTCGTTGATGAGTCTTTATCATTTCATTTATTCAAAGTGGAAAATAAATAATCAAAAGGTTTATAAAATGAATTATTTCGTTGTTTTAATTACGATTATTATCATTATTGTAATTATTATCATTGTATTAATTATTATCGTTATTAACTATGTTATCATCATGTTTATCATTGTTATTTATTCTCAGGGCTATTTTACTATACAGTTATGTTCTTTATTATGGTTATCATTATCATTGATATTATTATCTTTATTATTATTGTTATTATTATTATTGTTATTATTATTATTATTATTATTATCAGTACTGTTATTATTATCATTATTATTAGTATTTTAAATATTGTTATTATTAGCATTATTATTATAATCATTTTATTATCTTTATTATTATTATTATTATCATATTATTATCTTTATTATTATTATTATTACTGTTATTATTATTATCATCATTAATTATTATGACTAATCATCATAATCATTATTAATATTGTTGCTATTATGATTATTTTAATTATTATCATTTTATTTAATCTTTATCTTAATTTATCACTCATTCGTCATCTTCGTCACTAATATTTCTATTAATTTCCCTTCCTATATTAACCGTTAATTACCCCATTAACAACTAATTACTTCATAAAAAACAGTACGAACACTTACACCAATGTAATTAA
Organism: Penaeus vannamei; assembly: GCF_003789085.1. Classification (NCBI taxonomy): domain Eukaryota; kingdom Metazoa; phylum Arthropoda; class Malacostraca; order Decapoda; family Penaeidae; genus Penaeus; species Penaeus vannamei. The sequence goes on along the minus strand of NW_020871314.1, from coordinate 247,653 downwards.
AAATTAATTATTATCATCACCAATACTATTACTATAAATAGAAACTTAGAACTACGGAATGAGTGATCTATACAAAATTAATAATAATTAATAAGAATAGAGAGAAAGAGAGAGAGAGAGAGAGAGAGAGAGAGAGAGAGAGAGAGAGAGAGAGAGAGAGAGAGAGAGAGAGAGAGAGAGAGAGAGAGAGAGAGAGAGAGAGAGAGAGAGAGAGAGAGAGAGGAGAGAGAGAAAGAGAGAGAGAGAGAGAGAGAGAGAGAGAGAGAGAGAGAGAGAGAGAGGAGAGAGAGAGAGAGAGAGAGAGAGAGAGAGAGAGAGAAGAGAGAGAGAGGAGAGAGAAGGGGGGAATAAAAGAAAGAGATAGACAGACAGGCAGAGAGAGAGAGAGAGAGAGAGAGAGAGAGAGAGAGAGAGAGAAGAGAGAGAGAGAGAGAGAGAGAGAGAGAGAGAGAGAGAGAGAGAGAGAGAGAGAGAGAAGAGGAGAGAGAGAGAGAGAGGGAGAGAGAAGAGAGAGAGAGAGAGAGAGAAACGGGGGAAGATATAGAGAGAAAGAGAGAGAGATAGAGAGAAAGGAGGGGGTGGGTGGGGAAGATAGAAAGAGAGAGAAAAATGGGAGAGGGAAGGAGGGAGGTAGATAGAGTAAACCAGAGAGAGAGGGAGAGAGACAGAGTGGGACACAGAGAGAGAAGGGAGGGGGAATATGAGAGACAGAGAGATAGAGGGGAGATAAGAGAGAGAGAGAGAGAGAATAAGAAAGAGAGAGAGGGAGAGTGATCCATAGAGAGAGAGAGAGAGAGACGGGGAGGAGGAGGGAGAGAGAGAGAAGAGAGAGAGAGAGAGAGAGAGAGAGAGAGAGAGAGAGGAGAGAGAGAGAGAGAGAGAGAGAGAGAGAGAGAGAAGAGACGAGCTAGAGAGAGAGGGAGGGAGGGAGAGAAGGGGGGGAATAAAAGAAAGAGATAGACAGACAGACAGAGAGAGAGAAAGAGAGAGAAAGAGAAATATGATATGTAATTAAGAAAGAAATTTTCCGTCTATCATATTAATGAATATGACTAATTATGTAACTATAATTATATTTATATACAATTATATTTATAATTATCAACTCATTATAATTATATTCATATATAATTATATTCATAAGTATAAACTAAAAATTATAAACTCATTCATCAAATATAATTATATCTATAAACTCATGAAATATGATTATATCTATAAGCTCATTAATTAAATATAATTATATCTATGATTATAGACTGATAATTATAAACTAAAAATTCATATTACTAGTATGGTTAAAATAATTAGTGTGATATGAATTTATATCTTTCCCAGTGTAATGTAATGTAATGTAATGTAAAACAGTAATTACACAATAATTACATTGATGATCAAGAGAATATTGGTAATAATACTAATTTTATTTAATTTCTTCCTCAGAAATTATTACGAGAGAGAGAGAATTATTTTTTAAAAAGTTTTTTTTGTTTTTTTAATTACCAACATCACAACATTTCAGTTATATATATATTTTTTCTTCCTAAATATATTAAAAACACATTATAATGTATATATATATATATAACAGCCTCTAGTCTACCTCCGACATAAGTTGGAGAGGGAATCAAATTGTTAATTAATTAAATCAAAAATTAATTTATCAAGAAACGAATAATTAAATAAAAGAAATAATAATATGAAATAGGAAAAAAAACATAAAAATTAAATCTAAAAAAAATATTGATAATAAAAACTAGAAATATAAAAACAGAAATTACATAAAGAAAATATTGATAATGAAAGAAAATGAAAATTAAAAAAAATAATGATGATAATAATAAACATAAATAAATAAATAAAATAAAATAAAATAGAACATGAAACTTAGGTGATGAATCGTATGAATAATTAAATTTATTAAAAATATTGACAATACGAATTTATCTGATTGAATCTTTGTATTAATAACATGTTAACATCTTAGAAAATTCTGAAAATTATTAAATTAACCAAGTGAATAAAAAATGAATAAATACAACCTTAATTAATTGGTAAAATTCATAAATGAGACGAATTTATTTAATCATAAAAAGAATATTAAATTTCTTAATATTAATTAATTTAATAAATATTAAATATTTAATTGGAATTTTCATGAATTTAATTAGTTTTTTAAAAGATCATTAATGAGATTAAATTACTTAATCAAAAGAATAGTCATACAATAATAATAATAATAATAATAATAATAATAATAATAATAATGATAATAGTAGTAAGGATGATGATAATGATGATAATAATGATATTAGAATAAGAATAATAATTAGATTGATAATGATGATGATGATAGTAATGATGATACTAAGAAATACGGTAAACGGATAAATAATAATAAACGAGAATGATAATAAGGGAAATAATAACTAATAAAGGTTAATAACAGACAAAAACAAACAAATAATAATAATAATAATATAATAATAATAAAATAATAAAAGGGAAATGATATTGATTAAACAATAAAGATTAAAATATTAAAATCAAATAGAATTAAATAAATATTAAAAAAGATAAATAAATAAATAATGAAAATAAAATATCAAAGATTAAAATAATAATACTAAAAAGAACGATATAATATTAAAGATAAAAAAAAATGAAGATAAAAAAAAATGAATAAAAAATAGCTTCAATAATAGAGATTAATATGCGAACGAAGACAGACAAAGACAAAACAAATAAAGATTCGATTCTCCCCCAACCATGCGTTCATAACAACACGAGAGCAAAGTTATTAATTATCTTATATTTAAAAAAAGGAGGAAAAAATTATATTTAGCAAAAAGCTTGATTGAAACGATGTATCCGTCACTTTTTTTTTTTTTTTTTGAAAATCTAGAAAGAGGGAAGAGTGAGAGAGAAGAAAAATGTACAAAAAACATATATATAAAGTCTATCCATTTTATTTAATGGATTTTTCAGTTTTTTTTCCTTATTTTTTATGGAGGAGGGGGAACATTATCCCGTTTTCTGTGAAGCTTCATAGAAAACGTAAGGCTCTAGTTCCCATTTTCTTTCATTTTTTTAGTTAAGTTTACCCTTTACTTTTATTATATTTTATCCATCTTACCCTTTATTTTTATCTTTATTATTTTATCTCATTTCTTTGTTTAATTTTTATTTTTCGAATTATAATCCTGATCTTTCAATAATATTTCTTTTATTCCTTTTTTTTTTTGATTTTTCACTCTAGGAAAAAAGCGAGAGAGAAAAATTGACGAAGAAAATGGAAAACGAAATGAAACTCAGTGACCATGACGATAAAGATTTCAAGTTTCACGAAATAATTAGATTAGATTATCCCTTTATTTATGTGATTAACTAAGATCAATTAGGATCAATTTATATCAGTTCTTTATTGTTTATACAATCTAATCTTTTATATATGTCTTAGTATATATTCGTTGTTTTTTTTACTTTGCTAAAAGGACAGGAAAATCAAGAGAAATGAGAATAATAATAATCAACAATAGTTAATAATCATAATGATAATATCTAATTATAATAATAAATTAAAACATTTTAAATTTTATCAATTAAATTTAAATTAATAAATTAATTTATTAAATTTTATTAACATTTTATTAATCTCATCTTTCTTGATTCGATATTTTTTTTCTCTCTATTAAAAGTCAGTCTTTTTGTGAAAGATTAATTAAAGATTAGTAAAAAAAAAAAAAAAAAAAATCATAAATAATTAAATGAGTAAATAACATTACTTCCTAAATACATTTAGAGTTAATTAAATATAATCAATAACAATGAATGAATTAGATATAATTAATAGGCATGAATTTAATAAATATAATTAATAGGAATTAATTGTTCTATTAGAATCAAATTCTTATGATTAATCATAAATTGAACTAATTATAGATATTTCAACTTATTAACTCGCGTAAATAAATCTTAAATTTAATTAATTATAGATATTTAAACTCAAGTTCCAATTATAGAATTATAAACTAAAAATTCGCTTTTATAAACTTCAATCATAAAAATAACTAGAGTGAATAATTTTGAAATTAATTAATTGGTGTGATTATGATATTAATAATTTTGAATGTATGAAATTAATTAAGTCGTGTGATTGTGGTCTAATTAATAATTTTAATTATATGAAATTAATTAATTCGTGTGATTGTGGTCTAATTAATCATTTTGAATGTATGAAATTAATTAATTCGTGTGATTATGACCTCATTAATAATTTTGATTATATGATATTAATTAATTCGTATGATTATGATCTAATTAGATAAAATTCAATTAAAATTAGATAAATTAATTGAATAAGATTAAATAAATTAAAAGTGAAATTAATTTCAGTATATAATTATCTTTCACAAAAACAGGTCCAGTGACTTTGTTTAGGGAAATTGGTCCTTATGATCCAGAGTAAAAAACAATCCAAAAAAAAAAAAAAAAAAAAAAAACGGAATCTTGTTGATATTTTATCTTTATAATGTTTAATTTTTATTTATTTTTTAGAATCATGTTTTTATCTTATTTTTAAAATGTTTTACTTTCCTCTTTGGAATCGTGGGTTTTTGTTTAATTAATTAATTTATTTTTTTATTATTAACGACTATGATTGATATTATGATCATAATTAATACTATTACTATAGTTATTATTCTTTTTATCATCATCATTATCATCATTACTATCATCATCATCTTAATTATAATCATAATTCCTTTAATTCTAAAAAAGGAACTGTAATATCTAAATATAATCATAATTACAGAAATATATATATATATATATATATATATATATATATATATATATATATATATATATATATATATATATAATGTGATATATGAAGAATTATATTGAATATATTAAAAAAAAAATCTTTATCATCATCATCACGTATTCAGTAAAAGGAGAAATTTGATAAAACAGAAATAGAGAAAATTCAATAAAGAGGAATAAGATAGATAAAACAGAATTAGAGAAAAAATCAATAAAAGGAAAAAAAAAATAGAATAAAAACAATAAAGAATGTTGTCAATAATAGAGATAATAGTGAGATATAATAACATATTACAGAAAAATAGATATATTGTGATATGATTCGTATAATAAAAAATAATTAAAAAGGATATGCTTAATATCAATAAATCTAAGATGATTAATATACTATATAATAATAAATATATACAAATATAATTCAATAATATTTAAAAATGTAACAAAATATTCAACAACTTTTTAAATAATTTGGGAATAACAATATAATTATTTCTTTAATTTTTAAGATGGTGATTCAATTTTAATTTTCAGAAAGAATCTATTTCAAAATATATTTTCTCTTAAACTTAATACCAATAAGTAGATAATAATGATAAATTAATTATAAAAACTATTAAAAAATGAAAATAAGGTAAAATGAACCAAAGAAAAGAAAAATTGAAAATATCAGAAATATATTTTTATATTCCACATCTCCTTCTCTCTCTCCTAAAACAAATAAACACAATTATCATTTATTTTTTTTTTTCTATCCAGGCAAATTATCTTCTTTCACACTTTTAAAAATTCCCCCTAAATCATTTAAATCCACTTTTTTTTTTTTTTTAATTTTCGTTTTTTTTTTTTTTCTTTCAATTCTCTCTTTCGTCCCAGACCAACTAACTAGAGGTTGCAGTGTTGCCAGTGGGGGCGGCGCCAGTGCTGCCAAGGGTGCGGGAAACAAAATGGCGGACCCGCAATTTCTGCAATTTGAGAGCTTTCATGCCCATTGATGCAATTTCGCTCAACGGGTGAATGATCGGTTGCACGCCGGTTCCAGCCCTGCAACACAAGAGGGGGGGGGGAGGGGGGAGGGGGGGGGAAGGGGGGAGGGGGAAAATTAATTACATCGCTGTAATAAAAAAAAAAAAAAAAGTTTGATGTTGGCGGTAGTTAAAAGGTAAAAAAAAAAAGTCGTTAAAAGTCGTTAAAAAAAAAAAAAGTCGTTAAAAAAGTCGTAAAAGTCGTTAAAGTCGTTAGTCGTTAAAAGTCGCTAAAAGTTAAAAAAAGTCGCTTAAAAGTCGTTAAAAAGTCGCTAAAAAAAAAAAAGTCGTAAAAGTCGTTAAAAGTCGTAAAAGTTTAAAAGGTAAAAAGTCGTTAAAAAGAAAAAAAGTTCGGTGTCGTCAAATCGTTGGACGCACGTTGATCGTTAAAAAAGTTAAAAAAGTCGTTAAAGATCGTAAATGTAGTTAGAAGGGTCAAAGGTCGTTATGATCGTTACAATTCGTTATTTGTCGTTGAAGAAAGTTAAATATAGTCGTTGAATGCTAAAGGTCGTTAGATGTGTAAGATGAGTCGTTAAAAGTCGTTAAAATCATAATGCATCGTTAGAGATCGTTAAATGTCGTTAATGGTCGTTAAAAGTCGTTAAAGGTAGTTAAATAGGGTTAAATGACAGTGGTTGTCGTAGTAACAATAGTATTAGTATTTGCAGTAGTAGTAATAGTAGTAGGAATAATATAAGCATTACCAGTAGTAGTAGTAATAGTAATAATAGTAGCAATAGTAGTAGTATTAGCAGTAGTCGTAATAGTAGTAATAGTAGTAGGAATAATATAAGTATTACCAGTAGTAGTAGTAATAGTAATAATAGTAGCAATAGTAGTAGTATTAACAGTAGTAATAATAGTAGTAAAGCTAGTAGTAACAGTATTGTTATTACTAGCAGCATGGATAGCAATAGTATTAGTAGTCGTAATAGTAGTAGCAATAGTGGAAGTATTAGCGATAGTAGCAATAATAATAGCAGTTGTGACAATAGTATTAGTAGGAATAGTAGTAATAGTAGTAGTAGTAGTAGTAGAAATCGTAACTATACTAGTAACAATGGTAGTAGTATTAGCAACAGTAGTAGTAGAAATAGTAGTAGTAGCAAAACTAGTAATAGGAGCAATAGTATTAGTAGCAGCAATAATAATAGTTATAGTAGTAGCAACAGTAGTAATAGCACTTATAGTAATTTCAATAGTAGCGGTAGCATTATTACTAGTAGTAGCAAATGTAGTAGTATTAGTAGCAATAGTAATAATAGCCATAGTAAAAGCAATAGTAGTAGTAAGAATAATAGTAGTAAGAGCAATAGTTATAGTAGCAATAGTAGTTGTAGTAGCAACAGTAGTTGTAATAGAAATAGAGTAGTAGTAGCAATAGTGTTAGCAATAATAGTAGTAGTTGCAATAGCAGTAGTATTAGTATTAATAGTAGTAGTCATAGCAATAGTAGTAGTAATAGCAATAGTAATATTAGTAGCAACAGTAGTACTAGTAGCTATAGTAGCAGTAATAGCAATAGTCGTTGCAGTGACAATAGCAGTGGTAGTAGCTATAGTAGTAGTAATAATAATAGCACTAGTAGCAATAGTAGTAATAATAGCAATAGTAGTCAGAGTAGTAAAGATAATAGCACTAATATTCCTATATAGTAGTAATAGCAATAGTAGTAGTATTAGGAAAAGCAATAGCAATAGTAGCAATGATAACAGTAGTAGTAGAATAGTAGTACTAGTGCTAGTAATAGTAGTAGCAGTAGCAAAGATAATAGCACTAATATTCTTATATAGGTTGTACATTGATGTTAGTAGCAAACGTAGTAGTAGTAATACTATTGGTAATAGCTAAATAGTAGTTGTAGTAGTAATTGTATCAGAAGTAGTAAGATTAGTAGTAGCAAATGTAGTAGTAGTAGTAACAGTAGAAGTAATAGTAGTAGTACTAGTCGTAATAGTGATTGTAGTAGTAGTAGTAATAGTAATAGTAGTAATACTCGTAATAATGATTGTAGTTATAGTAGTAGTAGTAATATAAAAGGTGGTAGTAGTAGCAGTAGTAGCAATAGTGATAGTAGTTATTGTCGTAGTAGTAGCAAAAGCATAAGTAATGCTAGTCATAATAATGCTAGGAGTTATAGTGATAGTAGTAGTAGTGATGGCAAAAGCATAGAAGTAGCAGTAGTAGCAATGGTGGTAGTAGTTGTAGTTGTAGTAGTTGTAGCAAAAGCAGTAGTAGTAGTAGATGTAATAATGATTGTAGTGGTAGTAGTAGTAATAGCAAAAGCATAGTAGTAGCAGTAGTAGCAACAGTTGTAGTAGTTGTAGTAGTAGACGCAAATATAGTAGTAGTAGTAATCGTAACAGTAGAATTAATAGTAGTAGTACTAATTGTAAGTTATAGTTATAGAAAATGTATTAGTAGTAATATAAAAGGTGGTAGTTGTAGCAGTAGTAGCAATAGTGATAGTAGTTGTAGTAGTAGTAGCAAAAACAGTAGTAGTACTAGTCGTAATAATGCTAGTAGTTATAGTGATAGTAGTAGTAGTGATAGCAAAAGCATAGTAGTAGCAGTAGTAGCAATAGTGATAGTAGTTGTAGTAGTAGTAGCAAAAACAGTAGTAGTACTAGTCGTAATAATGCTAGTAGTTATAGTGATAGTAGTAGTAGTGATAGCAAAAGCATAGTAGTAGCAGTAGTAGCAACAGTCGTAGTAGCTGTAGTAGTAGTAGCAAAAACAGTAGTAGTACTAGTCGTAATAATGCTAGTAGTTATAGTGATAGTAGTAGTAGTGATGGCAAAAGCATAGAAGTAGCAGTAGTAGCAATGGTGGTAGTAGTTGTAGTAGTAGTAGCAAAAACAGTAGTAGTAGTAGTCGTAATAATGATTGTAGTTATTGTGATAGTAGTAGTAGTAGTAGTAGTAATAGCAAAAGCATAGGGATAGCTCTAGTAGCAACAGTTGTAGTAGTTGTACTAGTAGTAGTAGTAGCAAAAATAGTAGTAGTAGTAGATGTAGTAATGATTGCAGTTATAGTGATAGTAGTAGTAGTAGGAGTACTAATAGCAAAAACATAGAAGTAGCAGTAGTAGCAATGGTGGTAGTAGTTGTAGTAGTAGTAGTAGTAGCAAAAACAGTAGTAGTAGTAGATGTAGTAGTGATTGCAGTTGTAGTGATAGTAGCAGTAGTAGTAGTACTAATAGCAAAAACATAGAAGTAGCAGTAGTAGCAATGGTGGTAGTAGTTGTACTAGTAGTA
>NW_020871314.1:223541-228541 GCF_003789085.1 Penaeus vannamei | reverse complement strand
TTTCTCCTCCTCCTCCTCTTCTTCACTTCCTTCTTCCCCTCTTGTGTGCCATTTCTTCTTCATTCATTGTTCTTCCTCTTTTTGTGCGTTCTCGTTTAGAGAGAGAGAGAGAGAGAGAGAGAGAGAGAGAAGAGAGAGAGAGAGAGAGAGAGAGAGAGAGAGAGAGAGAGAGAGAGAGAGAGAGAGAGGGGGAGGGGGAGGGAGGGAGGGAGAGAGAGGGAGGGAGAGAGAGAGAGAGGGGAAGGGAGAGGGAGGGAGAGAGAGAGAGGAAGAGAGAGAGAGAGAGAGAGAGAGAGAGAGAGAGAAGAGAGAGAGAGAGAGGAGAGAGAGGAGAGAGAGAGAGAGAGAGAGAGAGAGAGAGAGAGAGAGAGAGAGAGAGAGAGAGGAAGAGAGAGAGAGAGAGAGAGAGAGAGAGGAGAGAAGGAGAAGAGAGAGAGAGAGAGAGAAGGAGAGAGAGAGAGAGAGAGAGAGGGAGAGAGAAGGGAGAGAGAGAGAGAGAGAGGAGAAGAGAAAGAGAGAGAGAGAGAGAGAGAGGAGAGAGAGAGAAGAGAGAGAGAGAGAGAGAGAGAGGAGAGAGAAGAGAGGAGAGAGAGAGAGGAGATAGAGAGGAGAGGAGAGAGGATAGAGAGAGAGAGGAGAGAGAGCGAGAGAGAAGGATGAGGAGGGGGAGGGAGAGACAGATAGATAGTTAGATAGAAAGATATATAGATAGATAAAAGAGTAGAGAGAGAGAGAGAGACAAAAAAAAAAAAAAAATGAAAAAGATTAGATGATTCTCCTCTTCTTCCTCTTCTCTTTCTCTCTCCTCCTCTCTTTTCTTTCCCTCTCTCCTCTTCTCTTCCTTTTACTTCCTTCTTTTCCTCCTCTTCCTCCGCCTCTCTCTTCTTCTTCGTCTCCTCTTCGTCTTGTTTATTCTTCCTCCTTCTCCTTTCTCTTCATTCTTCTCTTCTTTCATAATATAAATAAAAATCTATTTGAATAATTAAATGAAAAATGAGGGAAAAAAGTTAAATTTCCACAATGCCAACAAACAAACAGACAAACAAACACACAAGGAATTGTAAAAAAAGATCAGATTTAATTCTTTTACATAAATTATCGTTAAAAACACCAATAAATAAGACATTTAAACCTCCAAAATGCAAACAAACAAACAAACAAACAACCTCTAAAAATACTAATAGAAAAATAAACTCTTAAATACACAATAAACACGAAAAAAACAAAATTTTCAACTTTTAATATTTTTTATACAAGTTACTCCTCGAAAAATTAATCAACATCAACGAACAGAAAACGGGGGGTTTTCAAGCATATCTGCAGTGTTACCAAGTCTACTGTAGAGAAAATTAAACTCTTAAATACACAATAAATACGGAAAAAACACACACCAAATTCTCAACTTTTAATTTAAACAAGTTACTGTTCAAAAAACAACAACACCAACGAATAGAAAACGGGGGGGTTTCCAAGCATGTCTGCAGTGTTGCCAAGTCTACCGGACCGCAGGCAGTGGTGCCAAAAAAAGAGAAAAACCTTACCTGGCTTACCTTAAATACAGATCTGCAGAGGAAGTTTTCTTTGACTGGCAACAATCTGTCATTCAGGAAAAAAAAAATAGAGAAAAAAGCATGAATTTATTAGAATCTATTATTTATTCTATTCATTCTTTATTTTTTGTCCCTATTTCTTCTTCTCTTTCTCTCTATCTCTCTTTTTCCCTTCCATTTTTCTCACTATTTCTATTCCTCCTATTTATCTTCTCTCTCCTTCCCCTCCTCCTCCTCTTCCTTCTTTTATTCCCTCTCTTTCTCCTTCCTTTTCCTTCTCTTTTTCTCTTTTCTTTCTCTTCTCCCCTTTCTATTCTTCCTCTTTCTTCTCTTCTTCTTCCTCCTCCTCTTAATTATTAGAGAATTAATTATAAAAAGTAATAAGGGAAATGGAAAGAAAAAAAGTATAAAACGTCTTATATATCTAATATATATATATCTATATATATATATATATATAAATATATATATATATATATATATATATAAACAAGGTATATATAGCTAATAATGCTTTTTTTTTGTTCTTTTTTTTAATTGATAAACAGTTTGATTAAAATGGTACAGAGACAGAAAGAAATTAATAATCAAATAACATAATAGATTATATGAGCATACATGCACACACACACACACATATATATGTATATATTACAAATGTGTTTGTTAATGTTGTGTGTGTGTTATGTATAGTATTATATATAGTATTATAATACGTATATATTATAATTATATAATATATAATATATATATATCTATCTATATCTATATTTCCTCCTCTCCCTATCTCTTTCTCTCTCTCTCTCCTTTATATACTAAATAGATCTTACTTCCCCCTCTCCCTCTCTCTTCTCTCTCTCTCTCTTCCCTCACTCTCCCTCCATCTTCCCTCTCGTCCCCCCTCCCCATCTCACTCCTCCATACCTACATCTCCCTCTCCTATCTCTCTTCCTCCTCTCCCTATCCTCCTCTCTCTCTCCTCTCCTCTCCTCCTCCCTCTCTCCTCTCCCTCCCTTCGCTCTCCTCTCCCTCCTCTATCTCTCTCCCCCTCCCTCCTATCTCCACGCCTCACTCTCTCTCTAACTCTCTCCCCTCTCCCCTCCTCCTTACCCCCCCCACACCCCCCCACCCCGTTCACAAAAAAAAAATCCAAATATAAAAACGAAAAAAAAAGAAGAAAAGAAACTTGCCAGAAAGGCATCACTTACTTTGCCATTTCGGAGAGCTGGAGTTTCCCGTCTTTGTTCTGGTCAAAAACTTGCAGCTGAGGGAAGGATGAAAACAATTATTATATTCATGATCGCTCTCTTTTTTATAATGATTTGTTTCTATCATATATCATCTATTATCTATCTATATATATCATCTATTATCTATTATCTATTATCTATCTATTAATCTACATCTATATATTAGTCAATCTATCAAATATTCAGCTCGGGAAATGATGAAAATTATTATATTCAGGATCACTATTATTATATCTATCTATCTATCTTCAGTATATAATTTATCTATCAATCAATCTACGAAACTCACGAGTACAAGTCTATCTATCTCTATATAATTGACTTCATTATCTATTAATTTATTTAAAGATTGATTTACTATATATATTTATCTATCATTAGATTCACTGCCTATCTATCTATCTGTTTGTATATAAGTTTATTAATTCCACTTTGTGTATAAAGATTACTATTAATCTATCTATCTATCTATCTATCTATCTATCTATATTATGAATTATTTTTCATTTATCTAAATATTTTAATTTTCATAAATAGAAGATGCCTATTACTTAAAAAAAAAATGCATCAAAAACCATAAACATACAAAAAAAAAAGAAAAAGAAAAGCGTCCTATCTATACATAAATTTTTTTTTACCAGTTTAAAGAAAAACGAAAATTAAAGAGAATGTTACCATTAAAGGTAAGAATTTTTAAAGAATAATAATAAAAAAATACTTCAGTAGTTATTATGTTTTATACGAAAATACATGAATATACAATATTTCCGATATACGAAATAATGATATTCAAGCATATATATATATATATATATATATATATATATATATATATATATATATATATATATATATATATATATGTATATATATATATATAATTATCAACAAAGGCAGACTTAGCGTTTAAAAAAAAAAAAAACATAAACAAACAGTATTTATCAGACGAAATCAAATCTAAAACATTACCAGAAAAAGCAGAAAGTAATAAAGAAATTCATAAAAATCATTAAATTATTATTTTTTTTATTTGGCAATGGCAAAAAAAAAAAAGAAAAAAAAATACTTACCATGGTGTCTGTGTACTCGATAAGCTTATCTTCTGAGACATCTTGGTCTTTCTTCGCTTCTTTGAGAAGATCTCGAAGGAAATTCTGTGTTTGATGCAAGAAAAAAAAGAGGGAGGAAACGATTATTTTAGTTGAGTTAGTCCTTTGAAAAAAATTTCGTTTTCTCTTTATTTCATAGAAAACGAGGGAAGGATTGTTATATAAAGGTTAGCCTTAGGAAAAAAATTGTTTTCTTTTATTTGATAGAAAACGGGATTTTAGTGATTTCTATAATAATATTATCTTAAATTTATTTCTTGATATATACTAATTTAAATGAATATTATTTTTCGTCATTAATAATAATAGTATCTCTTGTTATTGCCATTAATTGCAATTATTGTTACAATCTTCATTATCTTTTAGGTATTATCATAATTACTATATTCATTAATGGGTAAAAATAATCATATTTGTCTTATTCTTATCATTATCGTCCTTATTATCCATGTTATCAGATTTCTCAATTATCTGTTTATCATGATGTACCAATAATTCGTTTTACTGATTTTATTTATAATTTTCTCTTAAATTTATCCTCTAAAATACATTTCTTTCTTAATGGATGAAAAAATCTATCATTAGTATTGTTTTAGTTCTTAATTATCCTTAATTAAACATAATTATCATTATTTTGTTATTACTGTTGTTATTACTTTTGTTACTATTATTTTTTAAAGTCATTCTTAGTATCATTATCATTACTATTACTATTATTACTATGAATATTATTATTTTGTTAGTTTTATCATTACTACCATTATTACTATTAGTATTATTACTACGAGTATTACTATCTTATGAATATTATTATTACTAATATTGCAATTCTTGTATTTTTTCAACTTTCTCTTATCATGAGAAATATTTCAAGATAAACATTTATATAATTTTTATGATTTTTTAAAAAGAAGAATCTTATCAAAAACATTATGATCATTAATGTTATTTTTATTGTTTTTATGCATGCTTCTTTTATTATTATTTTCATTATCACTTTTACTATTATTATCATCGTCACTATAATCATCATTAATATCAATGATAATAAATCTTATTACAATTATCATTATTATCCTTATTATTTTACT
>NW_020871314.1:213541-216041 GCF_003789085.1 Penaeus vannamei | reverse complement strand
AAGGAGAAGTAGGAAGAAGAGGAAAGAAAGAAGGAAGGAGACAGGAGGAAGGGAGGAAAGGGGTGAAAAGGAGGTGAAAAAGAAGAGAAAAGGAAGGAGAAGGAAGAAGGAAGGACACAGGAAGAAAGGAGAAAAGGGGTGGAGGAAGAGAAAGTGATAAAGGGAAGAGAAAATGAAGGAAGTAGGAAGAAATGGGAGAAGGAAGAAGGGGAAGATGAGGAGGAAGAGGGAGAAGAGGAAAAGGAGGAAGAGAGGAAGGAATGAAGAGGAAGCTGATAAAAAGGATTAAGATGAATTGGAAGAGAAAGAGGAAGGATATGAACGAAAGATGAACAAGAGACAAGGAAGAGAAAGGAAGAAAAAAGAAAACGTAAAAATTTCACGTTTTAGAAGATGGAAAGACAAAGAAAATGGGAATTTCTTGCTCCCAGTATAAGAGAAAACGGAAAAAAGGCCATTGGAGAGGAGTAACTCTTGTAGATTCTCGGAGACGTAGAAAATGTGGGTGGAATTCATCCTAAGAAAGCTGAGAAATTAGTATATAAGAAGAGTTCTCTCTCTCTCTCTCTCTCTCTCTCTCTCTCTCTCTCTCTCTCTCTCTCTCTCTCTCCTCTCTCTCGCATGCGATACTTATACAATAACATGCACATATATGTTGAATGCATATTAACTTTACGCGACAAACTACATTTTTCTATACTGTTTACATATATATATATATATATATATATATATATATATATATATATATATATATATAATATATATATATATATATATATATACATATATATAATATATATATATATATATATATATATATATATATATATATATATATTTATATATATGAAACCTCATCTATAGATATATTTCTTAAAAAAAAAAAGATAAAAATTCACAAAAAAATGTGTTTTGTCGCGAAGTTTTCTTTCTATTTTGATTACTCACTTCGCATTACCTCCTTTCTCGGATTCTTCCCTGTCTCTCTCTTTCGCTCTTTCTCTCTCCCACTCTACCTTCTCTCTTTCTCTAATTCTCTCTCTCTCTCTCTCTTCCTCCCATTCTCTTCTCCTCCCACTCTTTACTCTCCTTTTCTCTCTCTCCTCTTCTCTCTCTCTCCCTCCTTCTCCCTCTCATTTTATCGTTCTCTATATCTCTCTTTCTCTCTCTTCTCTCATTTCCGTTTCTTTCTCTCTTCTCCTCTCATTTTATCTCTCTCTCTCTCTCTCTCTCTTCTCTCTCTCATTCCCATTCTTTTCTCTCTGCCTCACCTTCATGAATTCGACGGAGGACTCAAGTGGGTTGTCGAACCTAAAGAGCAAAAGGAAGTTTTCTTCCATGGGCAGCAACTGGGCAAGCTGTAACAGAAAACGGAATCTTACTTGTCTCTAAACTTAGAGGGTAAACTTATCTTTTTTTCTTCTTTTATTTTCTTTTGCGTAGATAATTAATTAAATGGACAGAATACGTATTATATTGATATGAATGATTTTTATTCGTGGATATAGAATTAGCAGGTGTCTAAACATTTAAAACATTCAAAAATGAAATTTGTTACATTTTGCTAAACATGTGCGTTATCTAAAATAAGAATATATCTATACTTCCTTTATCCATTGATATAATTCATAAATATATATTACACGAAATTATCACCAATGAGAAAAAATCAATCTTTTTAAGCAATAATATTTTAAAAACAATAATAACTATAAGATGTATTTTAAGAATGAACTTACCTCACGTATCTCAATCTTTCCATCTTGATTGTCATCATAAGCTTCCATAAAACATTCTTTCAGTTCTTGAAGCATGGAATCGGACACAGACTGTAAGGAAGGCAAAGGGAAAAGACAAAAAGAAAATAATCAATAAAACATATGGGTAAAATTTCATTATGAGAGGGACCGTGCGAGGAAAGAGATAGATCGAAGTCAAAGTGAAAGAAATCGAATGAAGGCTAAATTTTTCCCGCCAAAAAAAAAAAAAAAAAAATCAGTGATCATTTTATTATTATCCAATTACCATTAGTGAAGATTAACGCAAATTCTTTAATGGAAATATTAGTATCACAAGCAAGCACACATTTAACGTTAAAATAAAACGGGAAACTTGAGATTTTAACATTTATTTGAGCTAATAATGGGACTTAAACTGCTAATTGGAAACTCAAAGGGAAGAAGCAAATTATAGATAGATATAAATGGATAATCCATTTATTATCTAATTAATAAATATAGCTATCATACATACTTATGATATATATTACAGATATATATCATAAACGTTTACATCTATCGCACCAATCAATTTAGAAAGAGATATAAATATATGAACTGGCAACTTACCAGACTCATCGTATCAACAGCCAATCAAAGTCTCGGAACCAAAATTACGTCACACAAAATGAGATCTGATTGGCTGATCATATACGAGGTTACCAGCTATTAATTTCTTGAATAACAGCCACAGCGAAATTATATCTGAATTCGAAACA
>NW_020871314.1:201041-208541 GCF_003789085.1 Penaeus vannamei | reverse complement strand
TCCACCCACCCATCCATCCATCCACTATCACCCATCCATCCTTTCCACCTATCCATCTATCACCATCTATCCCCACCATCCATCCACCCATCTATCAACCCATCCATCTTCCACCCATCCATCGATCCATCGATCCACCCACCCATCCATCTATCAACCCATCCATCCTTCCACCCATCCATCTATCCACCCACCCATCCATCCATCCATCTATCCACCCACCATCCATCCATCCATCTTATCAAACCCACCCATCCATCCATCCATCCATCAACCCATCCATCCTTCCACCTATCCATCTATCTATCCATCTATCCACCCACCCATCCATCCATCCATCTATCAACCCATCCATCCTTCCATCCATCCATCTATCAACCCATCCATCCTTCCACCCATCCATCGATCCATCTATCCACCCACCCATCCATCCATCCATCTATCAACCCATCCATCCATTCTATCCATCCATCTCCATCTATTCCATCTATCATCCATCTATCCACGACCACCATCCATCCATCCATCTATCAACCCATCCATCCTTCCACCCATCCATCGATCCATCTATCCACCCACCCATCCATCCATCTATCAACCCATCCATCCTTCCACCTATCCATCTATCCATCCACCCACCTATCCATCTATCCACCCACCCATCCATCCATCTATCAACCCATCCATCCTTCCACCCATCCATCTATCAACCCATCCATCCTTCCACCTATCCATCTATCAATCCATCTATCAACCCATCCATCCTTCCACCCATCCATCGATCCATCTATCCATCCACACATCCTCCCATCACTATCAACCCATCCATCCTTCCACCTATCCATCTATCAATCCATCCATCCACCCACCCATCCATCCATCCATCTATCAACCTATCCATCTATCTATCCACCCACCCATCCATCCATCCATCTATCAACCCATCCATCCTTCCACCTATCCATCTATCAATCCATCTATCAACCCATCCATCCTTCCACCCATCCATCGATCCATCTATCCACCCACCCACCCATCCATCCATCTATCAACCCATCCATCCTTCCACCTATCCATCTATCCATCCACCCACCCATCCATCTATCAACCCATCCATCCTTCCACCTATCCATCTATCCATCCATCCATCCACCCATCCATCCATCCATCTATCAACCCATCCATCCTTCACCTATCCATCTATTCCATCCATCATCCATCCACCCATCCATCCATCCATCTATCCCATCCATGCCCATCATCCACCATCCACCTCCACCCATCCATCACCCATCCATCCTTCCACCTATCCATCTATCCATCCATCCTACCCACCACCACCCACCCATCCATCCATCCATCAACCCATCCATCCTTCCACCTATCCATCTATCCATCCATCCATCCACCCATCCACCTTACCTCAGGTCCAGAATCGTTCGAGTTGACACTTGACACAAACTCCTTCAGGAAACCGTCAAGTTCAGAGCCCTCAATGTAGCCGTTACCTGGAGAGAGGAGGAGAGAGAGGAGGGAGAAGAGGAGAGGGAGAGAGAGGGAGAGAGAGAGGGAAGGGAGAGGGAGGGAGAGAGAGAGAGGAGGGGGTGAGGGAAGATGGGGAGGGGAAGGATGGGGAGGGAGAGAGAGAGGGAGAGAGAAAGGGAGGAGGGAGAGAGGAAGAGAGAGAGAGAGGAGAGAGGAGAGAGGGAGAGAGAGAGAGAGAGAGGGAGAGAGGAAGGGAGGAGGGAGGGAGAGAGGGAAGGGAGGGAGAGAGAGAGGGAGAGAGGGAAGGGAGGAGGGAGGGAGAGAGAGAGAGAAAGGATGGGGAGAGAGAGAGAGGGAGAGAGAGAGAGAAGGATGGGGAGAGAAGGGAGGAGGGGAGAGAGAGGGAGAGAGAGAGAGGGGGTGAGGGAGAGAGGGAAGGGAGAAGGGAGGAGAGAGAGAGAGGGAGAGAGGGAAGGGAGGAGGGAGGGAGAGAGAGAGAGAGGGGGTGAGGGAAGGATGGGGAGGGGGAAGGATGGGGAGGGAGGAGGGAGAGGGGAGGGAGAGGAGAGAGAGGGAGAGAGAGGAGAGGGAGAGGGAGAGAGAGAGAGAGGGAAGGGAGGAGGGAGGGAGAGAGAGAGAGGGGGAGGAGGAGGGGGAAGGATGGGGAGAGGGAGGGGGAAGAGGGGAGAGAGGGAGAGAGGGAAGGGAGGAGGGAGGGAGAGAGAGAGAGAGGGGGGAGGGAGAGGGAGGGAGGGAGAGAGAGGGAGGGGGGAGGATGGGGAGGGAGAAGAGAGGAGAGAGGGAGGAGGAGGGAGGGAGAAGAGAGGAGAGGGGGGAGGGAAGGATGGGAGAGATAGGGAGAAAGGGAGAGAGGGAGAGAGGGAAGAGGAGGAGGGAGGAGAGAGAGAGAAGAGAGGGGGTGAGGGAAGGATGGGGAGAGAGAGGAGAGGGGGGGAGGGAGGGAGGGGAGAGGGAAGGATGGGGAGGGAGGAGAGGGGAGGAGGGAGTGGGAAGGATGGGGAGGGGGAAGAATGGGAGGGAGAGGGAGGGAGAGAGAGAAAGAGGGAGAGGGAGAGAGAGAGAGAGAGAGAGAGAGAGAGAGAGAGAGAGAGAGAGAGAGAGAGAGAGAGAGAGAGAGAGGGAGAAGAGGAGAGAGAGAGAGAAATAATTAATAACGAAATAAACTATGATGATTTAATAATTCTAAATGTAATGACAATTTTCATGACAAATATCATCATGATATATTACAGTAACTAGAATATTAAGCGTGAAAGTAATTTTCAATCGTTCAATTCAGTAATTTTTAATCGTTCAACTGAAATATTATTCAATTCATTGTTTTTTTTTTCTACTTGAAGAAAATTGAAGAAATTGAAGACATATTTTGAATTCTGAAGCAAGCGAAAATTTGATAAAACATTTGAATCTTGAAATTATTTGAATTTTGTTGAAGAAAAGATGATATGAAAAATGTATATAAATAAAATCAACATACCACTACTAAGAATTAAAAAGAAAATATAAACACCCACCCGAAAAAAAGTAATAAATTCACTATCGTCATCATAGCGACTTTAAACTTCCATAAAATGATTGGCGGTGATTTTTTTTTTATACATTCAAATAAAATTCACAAAAACTGAGAGTCGTTTTATTTTTTTATCAATCAATCAAGGTGAATTTATCTAAATCAATCTCTATCATAAATCAAACAATATAAACCCTCATCCGAAAAAACTAATAAACTCACCATCGGCATCATAGTGACTCCACACTTCCATAAACTGATTGGCGGTGAGTTTTTTTTTTATATACAATCAAATAAAAATTCCAAAATCTGATAGTCGTTTTTTTTATTTATTTAATCAATCAATTAAGGTGAATTTATCGATATCTAACCCTACCATAAATCAAACAATATAAACCCTCATCCGGAAAAACAAATAAACTCACTATCG
The DNA here is from genome assembly GCF_003789085.1 of Penaeus vannamei. Classification (NCBI taxonomy): domain Eukaryota; kingdom Metazoa; phylum Arthropoda; class Malacostraca; order Decapoda; family Penaeidae; genus Penaeus; species Penaeus vannamei. The sequence goes on along the minus strand of NW_020871314.1, from coordinate 205,095 downwards.
GCATCATAGTGACTCCACACTTCCATAAGTTGATTGGCGTTGATTTTTTTAATATATACAATTAAATAAAAGTTCCAAAAACTGATAGTATTTTTATTTAATCAATCAATCAAGGTGAATTTATCTAAATCAATCTCTACCATAAATCAAACAATATAAACCCTCATCCGAAAAAGCTAATAAACTCACCATCGGCATCATAGTGACTCCACACTTCCATAAACTAATTGGCGGTGAGTTTTTTTTTTTTTTTATACAAGCAAATAAAAATTCAAAAAACTGATAGTGTTTTTTTTATTTAATCAACCAATCAAGGTGAATTTATCCAAATCAATCTCTACCATAAATCAGACAATATAAACCCCCATCCGAAAAAACTAATCAACTCACCATCGGCATCATAGTGACTCCACACTTCCATAAACTGATTGGCGGTGAGTTTTTTTTTATACAATCAAATAAAAATTCCAAAAACTGATAGTGTTTTTTTTTTATTTATCAATGAATCAAGGGAATTTATCCAAATCAATCTCTACCATAAATCAGACAATATAAACCCCCACCCGAAAAAACTAATCAACTCACCATCGGCATCATAGTGACTCCACACTTCCATAAACTGATTGGCGGTGAGTTTTTTCAGCTCTCTCGACTCGTCATCTCGGAACTGGCGCATAAAGTTGTTGCACTTTTCTTGTGAAGACATCTTGCGTTCCTCGTCTGTAAGGCCGGCGAACCCTGCTGCCATGCTGCGGGGTTGTGGTAGGTTGTAGTGGGGGTTGTGGGGGAATTTGGGAGGTTTGGGGGGAATTTGGGGGAGTATTGGGAGTTTGGGGGATTACGGAAGGTTGTGGGGGGATTATGGGGGTTGTGGGAAATTTGGGGTTGTGGGGAAATTTTGGGAGGTTGTGGGGGGGGTAATTTTGTGGGGTTTTGGGAATATTGGGAGTTTTTGTGGAGGAAATTGGGGATTTTTGGGAGTTGTGGAGGGAATTTGGAAGGTATTGGGACAGAATTTTGGGGGTTGTGGGGGAATTAGGCAATTGTGAAGGAATTTTTGTGGTTGTGGAAATAGGTTACAGTAGGTTGTAGGTTGTGGGAGAAAAAAATCAAGAAAAGAAACGAGTTAGGGGTGACGGCATAGAAAACGGTAATCGTCAAAGAAAACGGGAATTATCAAAGAAAACGGGGACTGTGGAATTGTGATACATTAGCGATTTAAAACTATTGAATGTTTATTCTTAATTCCGTTTCTTTGAGAATAATGTGTATGTACATAAGCTTGCATTTGTATGTATGTGTGTACATGTGTTTGCATCTGTCAGTATGTGTATACATGTGTACAAATGTTTGTATGTGTGTTTGCATATGTTTATGTGTGTATGTATGTGTACAAATGTTTGCATGTGTGTTTGCATGTCTCTGTGTGTATGTATGTGTACATATGTTTGCATGTGTGTTTGCATATGTTTGTGTGTGTATGTATGTGTGTTTGCATATATCTGCGTATGTATGTGTACATATGTGTGCATTTGTGTTTGTATGTATTTTGTTTGTATGTGCATGTATATGTACATATGATTACATGAGTATTTGCATATGCCTGAGCGTGTATAATGTGTACATGTATGTATATATGCTTCTTTTGGTAGGTCTGCCTCCATTTCCCCCTCGGATACTAATACAAGACTCTATTTCCCCCGGGGGTGTCAACAAACAATTTTTTGCACTTTTGAAAAAAAAAATAAAGATCATTGTATTTACGACAATGATAATAATGAAAATAATTATATAAATATATATGATAGTAATAATGATGATAATTATATTCATAATGGTGATTATGGTGATAAAGAATTGATGGTAGTAATATAAACACACATGAATCCGCATGAATCCGTATGAATCCACGAACGACCAAGGAGCGTCGTAGTTCATAAATTCGTTGCCATGGAAACGAGTCTGTTTACCTTGTTGGTAAGAAATATGACAAAGAAAAAGAAACAAAGAAAGGGAGGGAGAAAAAGAGAGGGAAAGACAGAGAGAAGAGAGAGAGAGAGAGAGAGAGAGAGAAGAGAAAGGGAGGGAGGAAGGAGAGAGAGAAAAGAGAGGAGAGGGGGGGGGGGGGAGAGAGGGAGAGAGAGAGAGAGAGAGAGAGAGATATATTATATATATATATATATATATATATATATTATATATATATATATATTGTTATTACAAATAATTATCTAAATCATAATTAATATTATCATCATTATTACAATTATTATCATTATTATCATTATATTGTATCACTATTTTCATTACCATCATCATTATAACTTATCATCATCATTTCTATTATAATTTTTCTAATTATTATCAATATTATTATTATTACTGTTATTATCTTTATCATCATCATTATAACTATCATTATATTAAATTATTAAACATCATTATCATTCTCTCTCTCTCTCTCTTTCCCCTATCCCTCATTTTCATAATTCCCCCTTCCATCTCCTTCCAGCCCCTCCTCACTCTCCCTTCCTTCCCCCTCTCCATCTCTTCCCTTCCCCTCTCCTCCCACCCCCTCCTCTCCCCCTCCCATTCTCCTNCCTCGCTCCTCCCCTCACCTCTAACTCTCTGCCTCCTCTCACTCTCCCCCTCTCCCACCCTCCCATCGTCCTCCTTTTTTTCCTCCCCCCCCCCCGTCTCATCCCTTCTCCTCCCCTTTCCCCCCTCGCCCCTCCTTGTCCCCTTCGCTCTCCTCCCCCTCCCTCCTCTCTTCTATGTCTTAATACCTCAGTACCTCTCTTTCCTCATTCCGCAGTCTCTCATTTCTCATCCTCGGGTCAGTTCTATAATATAAAATCTAGTCTTATTCATTTTTTCAGCCTCACTGTTGATGTAGAAGTTACACCATGCTCTTCGAGCAACGGACGCCCCAAAAATAAGTGGATCATTTGACCTTCTTGGCTTCGAAAAAGACCTTCTATCCATGGCAGAGTCCGCAGAACAATTTTTGTCCAGTTCTTGAGCCTTCTGGTGTGCAGGCTGCGCCTGAGTGTGAAGACGCGGAATAACTGCAAATTCCATCACCATTCATTGGCCAAATGTTGAACACAACTCCCCTATCAGTCAGCTCATCCCTTTTCCGGCTCTATTTGTCCTCTTGCTTCTTCCATCCCTTGCTGTCCACGAGGGAGGCGTTTTTATTGCAGAATTTCAGTCGAGGTTTATGTCGTCTCTTTCCGCTCCCGTCGTTTTCTAGGCGCGGTTCTCTATCGGCTCCTGTTTTCTCCGGCGTCTTCTTCCCGTCCGGGTTTCTTGTCGGGCTTTCCGTCGCCTCTCTCTCTTCTGTTCTGTCTTCCTTCCTCTCGTGGTTTTGTGTCGTTTCCTGTCGGGTTTGCGTTTCCTGTGGGTTTGTCGTTCTTCTTCTCGGTTGTCGTTTTTCTTGCAGGTATAGGTATTGTCTGTTCTTTCTGTCGACGTTTCTTAGTCGTTTTCTGTCGGGTTTTGTCGTTTTCTCTCGGGTTTTGTCGCTTTTCTCTCGGGTTTTGTCGGTTTTCTGTCGGGTTTTCGTTTTCTCCTCGGGTTTTCGTTTTCTCTCGTTCGTTCGTTCTTCTTCTGGGTTTTGTGTCGTTTTCTCTCGGGCGTTTTGTCGTTTTTCTCTTTGGTTCTGGTCGTTTTCTCTCTCGGGGTTTGTCGTTTCTCTCTTGATTCTCTCGGGTTTTATCACCTCGAGGTAGATCTATTCTTCTAAACGACAAAAGGGACAGAGTTTAGGCGCTATATCTTTCGTGTGATGGTATATACACCGTGTATTCTGGACTTACGTCGTGGCCCTAAATGAGAAAGTCTTAATTTGATGTCTTTATGGCTGAGTTCGAGCGCGTGTGGTCTGTGTCAGCACTTAACCTTATATAGATTTAGAAGCTTCTTAAATGGTTCTTATGTAATCTGCTAAATTATTCCGCTCTCAACTACAACTCTCTAACATCGAGTCCAATTATATATCTATTACCGTCTCTAATTTTAAAATGCATGTTTGTATGTGTTTTAACTGCAT
>NW_020871314.1:196041-198541 GCF_003789085.1 Penaeus vannamei | reverse complement strand
ACACACACACACACAACACACACCACACACACACACACACACACACACACACACACACACACACACACACACACACAACACACACACACACACACACACACACACGCCTTCGTTCTGCACATAATACAGATATTTCTTGTTGCATACAGTCGTTATTGGTTTTATTTAATTTTGTTTTTATCTTCGTTACCATCATCATCATCATTATTATTGTAGCTTTATTGTTATTATTACTGTTATCAAAATTATTCTCAACATTTGTTTTATTTTTATCGTTATTATTGTTGTTATTACGAATTTTATTATTATCATTACTATATTACATTATCATTATTATCTTATTATCGTTGTTATTATCATCATTATTTTTTATTACCATTATTATTATTATCATTATCATTATATATTAATGTAGTAATTACCATTATCATGGTTATTGATATATTATTGTTATTAATATTATATATTATTGCAATACTATTGTTTATGTTACTACTGCTTCTACGATTATTATCATTATTATCATTAATATCACTAACTTTATTGTTATCATTATCATCATTGTTCTCGTTTTTGTTATTTTTAATATCATTATTACCATTATCATTATTACTTTTATTAGCATAGTAGTAGTGTTGTAGTAGTAGCAATTATCTAAAATTACAATTGAATCATTATATATTTTATCATTATCACCATTACTATTAATATCACTTTCTTATTACTATTATTATAGTTACGGTTATAATCAATATCATCTCGATTACTACTTTTATCAACAATTGCTACTTTTATCATTATTATTATTGTTGTTGTTATCAGTATTATCATTGAAATCACTACAATTATTACCATCATTAACATCAACATCATTATCATAATTTCCTATTATTTCTACTATCTTGTCGATTTATCTATATCTGTAGTCTGCACTTGAATTAGCAGGTATTTTGAATATTAACAAATAATATTTTTTTATCATAAAAATAATTGTTTAATGAATATCAATGTCAGAAAAGTGATTCAGTAATAGCTCTCAGGTAACATCGTCTTGTATAAAGGCTATCCAATGATTTTATGTGAAATGATGTAAAATTTGATATCACTCGACCTTTTAATCTTTTAACCTGTTCCATTTTATTCTGGACTTATTCCTACACGTGTGTGTACCTGTAATATTTCAAATGTTTATTTTCTCATAATTTTTTTCTATGATCAATGTATTTTATGTACGTTGATTAGTAAATAATTTCCTCTATTCATCATAATTATCATTATTATTGTTGTTGTTATTATTATGATAATCATGATTATTATGGTCATTAGGATTATTGATATTATCTTTATGCGTATCATTATATCATTATTACTATCATTATTATTATTACTATTACTATGCTTATTATCATTATTACTATCATTATTATTATTACTATTACTATGCTTATTATTATTACCTTTATTATTAACACATCATTATTATCATTACTATTATTATCATTATTATCATTACTATAATTATCATCATTACTATAATTATCATCATTATTGTCATCATCATCATGATAATTACCATCATTATCCTCATTTCCCACAAATAAAGATTATACACAATCACTAAATGCTCAGCCAAAATCTGTTACTATTGGCGAATCGTTCTCCCACAGGAGCGAGACACGTATCACTCTCAAGGCGTGTGTCACACTAGCACTTTTTCCGTCAGTTTTGACAATTTTCTTTAATATAGATACAGACATTCTCGAATATAGCTCTTGATTGACTTGCTTGGCTGAAAAAAAAGTTGACGGAAAGGTTTTTCAGACGGAAACGATCATTATCGTCTGACTGGAGAATCAACAACTCGCTCAAAAATGGACAAAATTTCAGAAAATTGTCAAAAAATTTGACGGAAAAAGTGCTAGTGCAACAGGACCTTTACTAGTGTTACAGTTACCATAGATCTTTATAGTAAGTGGAGTCCATGGAATGCTCCTTGTCTTTTCTATTAATTTAATAAACTATCCTTACATCAGAGAATGCACGATATGGAATAAATTAATTATTTATTCGAATGAAAAACAGGTCCATCAACATACACTCGGATACACTATTCACAACGGCGGATAGTGCCAGAGAGCCGCCCTGTGAAGACCGGTGCTCAGTGCCCCTCGAGCGGCGTTGACCTGGCATGACCTCCCAAGGACTCACGAGGTATCACTTACAGGTCACGTGGACGGCACTCACCCACTTACACACGGACATTTCCACTCTCTTTTTATTTTTTTTTTTTTTATTTATAATATCACTATTAATATTATTATCATTATCATTATTATCATTTTTGTTGTTGTTATTACTATTATTATTATTATTATTATTATTATTATTGTTATTATTATTATTATTATTATTATTGTATTATTATTGTTATTATTATCCTCTATTATATTTATTGTCTTTACTATGATTACTATTCCTATTATTGTAATCATTCTTATTA
>NW_020871314.1:178904-190782 GCF_003789085.1 Penaeus vannamei | reverse complement strand
TATTATCTTATTTATTAATTTAATCATTATTGGTTGTTTGCTCGTTTTTATTATTATTCTTATCTTTAGTCCTATTTATTTTTATTATTTTTATATTATTATCATTATCATTATTATTATTTATTATTATTATCTTTATTTTCATTATTATTATTTCTAGAATTGGAATTATTTTTGTCATTATCATCATCAACTTTTTTATCATCATCGTCACTAGTCTAATTACAATTATTATTATTACTGTGATTACCGTTGTTATTACCATTTGCCTTCTTTAATCAGTTTTATTGTAGTGATATTTTTACTATTTTAATCTTTGATATAATCATTATTATCATTTATTATTATTAAAATTACCATCGTCATCTTTATTACTTTAAGTCAGACACACTTACTCCTAGAAAGGCAAATGAACACATGGAGTGATGGACGAATAGCCTGACAATTGATGGTCACGAAAAATAAGGTTAAAGATGGTTACACAGGTAAAGATGATAACACAGGTAAGGGGATGTAAAAGAGAAGACATGAAGTGGGAAGAGATGGAGAGGCGTGGGTGGTGGTGATCAGTGAGAAGAACAGATGTATAAATATGGATGAATTTCAACTTCTGTTCTTTCAAGTGGTCGTTGGTGACCTCTCATCTGAATGTGCTAGGAACATCAATGAAGAAATGTTAGTTTTATGTTGATAAGATTACCGAAAATGGCGGTTTTGAAAGAGGGGTTGTAGAAGTGAGAGAAAATGAGCAATGCCGAGATGAGGGACGATTAGGGACGGAAACAGATGTGAAATATGCAAAGATTTCCCAGCAGGAAAACCGAAGAAGAATGAGTGCAGTTGCCCGAGGGGTGACAGATGGATGGAGGACGAGGGCGGAGACAGCGAGATTAGACGGGAAAGGAGACGGTGGAAAGCTCCTGTCACTTATGATTATTTTAAGAGCATTTTTTGGCGTTTATCGTTTCTTTTATTACGAGATATAAGAGAGTTAAAAGTGAAAGAGTGAGTGAGGGAGTGAGAGAGAGAGAGAGGGGGGAGGGAAGGAAGAGAGAGAGAGAGTAGAAGGGAGTGAGGAGTAAAGAAAGAGAGAGAGATTGATGGAAGAGGGAGGTAGGGAGGAAAAGGTGTGGCATACAGACAGAGACGAAAATGGAGGTATACATCTATAAGTATAGATCAAAAAATATGAACGATAACGAGAAGGACGGGATAAACCATTAAAACAAAAAAAAACAGCTCAGTGAAGACGCGAATGACCCACACTGGTTGGCGACCACCCTGCAGCAGCGCCCTCCCATCTGCTGCGAGTGAGGCTGGAGGAGAACCCGGAGGAGGACCCCAGATGGCACCCCGATATGTGACCCTCGAGTACGACCAGGGGGGGGGGGAGGGGGGTTGAGGAAGAAGTTGTTTGGCAGACAAGGAGAATCACATCTTCAGGCAGCTTAAGAAAAAGAAGGGATGAGGAGAGAAGGAGTCCGCATTCTGCTTCAAAGACGCCGCAAGGGTTAGCGGAGCACTTGGGCTTCTCTCTCCAGAGGTCGAACCGGGTTTTTGCGGTTGGTTTGCGTGTTACGTGACTGGGTATGTGGTGTATGTATATAAATACACACACAACACACACACACACACACACACACACACACCACACACACACACACACACATACATATACACATATTACATTATATTATATATATATATATATATATATATTATTATATATATGGGGGGAAAATTGTAACAAAGTTTTTTACTATCAACTTCCTTCCTCAGACGGTCTTTTCTCTCGGGGTGCACGCAGGTATGGTAAGTGCTAGTATCAAAATTGCGTATTGCCCAGTTCTATAGAGATTGTAATTATTTAATTGTGAATCCTTATGATATTTTATATCATTAAAACTGAATCGTTACTTCGGCCGCACACAGTGAGAAGAAGATTAGCTGATGAAATGAGGCGATGCCACATGACATCTGCCTTGCTGTCTGAAAAATTTTTATGTTTGGGCCCGATGAGAGTTGAAGAAGACAGTTTCAGTGGTATCAAAAATAGGTTGAAAGTAATATATATGTATATTAGTATATACACATAAACGCACACAATCTACACACACATATACGAGTATATGCATGGTCAGCAGTAGTCACCCCACGTGTTTGTTTCTAGGCACTTTTCTTATTGGAAAACTTCAAATCAAATGTTCAGATCAGGTTTTCTTCTGTTGAAATAAGCAAACGGTTGCTGTTCGATACGTAATTATGTCGCCCGCATGTCTACTCTTAGTTTCAACGCAACCACCGATCCCCGTCACTCAGTTCATTTCTCCAGAACGAGGTCCTAATTACGTATGAACGGTTGTCGACTGTACAACGCAGCTTCCCGAGACGGCAGTTATGTGGGAATATCGAGTCTTCTCAAAAATGCATCTTTCTTTTGTGAACTGATCATTGAACTCACTGACGGAAAGGAGCTGTCTTGCCAATGTTCTGTTGTATTTCCCTTGGTCATTGTTTTTGAAATGTTTCCTTGTTGAAATCTTCTTTTTTCTTTTCACGACGGTCATCTATTTGACAAAATCCGCTTAGACAATTATTCAGCATGTTTGTTACTTCTCTTTGTATCTTTAGATTTTCTATTCTCTCTCTTTTTTCAAACCATACACAGTTAGTATAATTCTAATACCCCCAAAAGAGCAATTAATATATCTGAGTACCTAGAGGTAGCTGCTTCAGAACCCTTGTCTTCTGTTATTTCTTAGCGAGATGAAACTTTTGAAGCAGTGGCGGTGATGGCCAATTTAAGGTTAAGCTGCACTTAGGGTCTCCTTGTCTATCATTTTCAATTCTGTCTCTGTGTCTCTGTCTTCTGTGTCCTCTGTCTCTGTCTCTGTCTCTGTCTCTCCTGCCTCTGCTCTGTCCTCTGTTATCTGTCTCTGTCTCTGTCTCTCTGTCTCTGTCTCTCGTCTCTGTCTCTCTCTCTCTCTCTCTCTCTCTCTTCTCTCTCTCTCTCTCTCTCTATATATATATATATATATATATATATATATATATATATATATGATATATATATATATATATATATATATTATATATGTATATAATATATATATATTGTGTGTATATATATAATAATATATAATATATATATATAATATATATATATATTATTTATATAGAGAGAGAAGAGAGAGAAGAGAGAGAGAGAGAGAAGTAGAGAGAGAGAGAGAGAGAGAGAGAGAGGACATATATAGGTATGTATATATATATATATATTATATATATATATATAATATATATATAATATATATATATACATGTATATAATATTATATATATATATATATATATATATATTATATATATATATATATATATTATATATATATAGACACGTATGTATGTATACACACAATACACACACAGACATTTATATGTACGGTGTGTGTGTGTGTGCATACATATCTATGTCCATTCATTCATACATAAATATACTTCACACCTAACTGCGACTGTGAAACCGAAAATGAAACAAGAAAAAACGTAACCAAGAGAAGTGGAAAATAAAGAATGGAAGCCTGAAAATGCATCGGCCTCTTAAAGTTCCCTGAAAAGTTTGTCTCGCCAAAAACCATTGCCTTGTCAAATCAGCCACGAGGCGGCCGGCCTCCTTGTTTTTTGCCGAGACTTGTTAGAGCTTCGAGTTGGCTCTTTTGAGGACGCGGGCGGGGGGGGGTCCCCTGAGCGCGGACTCACACACTGGGACAGACTGTAGGTGTGAAAGCGCGCACACACACACACACATATTTGTGCGCTGGGCACACAAACTCACATGTGTACCCAGTATGTGTGGCAATTTTTTTAAGGGACAAAATTCCTTTTTGAAAAAAAATCAGATACAAATAGTAGAAATCACATGATTACGCTGCAAAAAACACGACAGGGCAATGTAAATGAAGCTAACCGTATATATATACACTTACAAGTATACTAAAATGTTTGAAATTTCCAACAAAAAATGTAAACACACAGCAAGTACAAAGATCCACAAAGATTTCCTTCCATCTGCAACCACCATGCAACAAAACATGCAAGACAGCGCATCCGGAAGCAAAGGCAAGACGAAAGCAAACCCAGGGACCTAAAATCTGGAACCATTTGCCTTAAAATATCTGATATAATTTCAGACATTTAAAGATCAAACTCATCTAAGTCATCTCCATATGTACTTGGTAAATCTCTTTGATTTTCCTCTAATTGAGCCATGTAATTATTTATGTATAATGATTACTATTGCCAATAATGGGATTTGAATATAACTGCGGGTGCTATAATTATGATAGTATTTGATTTCATTATTAATAACATTATCATCGTCATCCCCATCACATGATTATCATTAGTGTACCTTAGAATTATTTTCATTGATGTAACCATTATTTATTATCATTATTACCAGCGGTGCTATCCGGTGCTCTCATTCTTGTTATCATCATTATTATTATTAATATTTTATCAACATCATTACTATCATTTCATCATTACCATTATCATTATCGTAATAATAATCGTTACTATCATTCATTTTATCTATACAATTATTATAATAATTCCATATTCATATTATTATTATCATTATTATTGTTGTTATTTTATTATTATTTCTATTATCACATCATTTCATTATCATCATCACCATTCATATTATTATCATTATTATCATCATCATTAGTATCATAATCACTTTCATTTTAAACATATATATATCTGTATCATTATTATCATTAATGTCTTTATTATTACGGTTATTGTTATTATCATTCTTATTACTATCATCATGATCTACATTATAACTTTATATTATTATTATATCACTATTATTATTAATATCATCATCACTACTACTATTACTACTACTGCTACTACTACTACTATTATTATTAGCATTATTATCATCATTATCATTAACGTTATTATCATTATCATCATCATCAATGCCATTAACATTTTTATCACTGTCATTATTATGATAAATAGTACTAGTAGTATTAATATCCTTACTATTCTTCTCTCCCTTCTTATCTTCTTCTTATTATTATTATTGTCATTTCCTCCGTCAAGAAGGATATGTTTTTGTTTAGTTTTGTTAGTTTGTTTGTCCGTTTGTCTGTTTTGTTTGCAGGATTACTCATAGTTTTTGAACAGATCATGGTATTATAATTGTTCTTATCGTTAGTACTGTAAGTATTTTGTTATCATTGTACTAATATTTGTTATTGTTATATTAGTATCAATGTTATCATTATTATTAATATCGTTATTATCATTGTCAATACTGTCATTATTATCATTATTTGTTTTATCGTTACTATATTATTATCGTTCCCATAATCATGCTACCATTTCATTGTTATCATTATTGTTATCATCTATTTCTATCAATACTTTTATTATTATCATTAATATTATCATATATCATCATCATTATTATTGTTGCTGTTATCAAAAATGATAATAGTAACAAGAATGATAATGATAATAATAGTGATAATAAAAATAATAATAATAAGAATAATTGCAATAATAAGATTAATAAAATGATATATAATTGCAATATAAGATTAATAAATGATTATAATAATAGCAATAATAGACATCTATGATAGTAATTATAACAACAATAACAACAATAATGATTAGAAGAAAAACAGAAAAACTATTGTAATAATAATAATTATTGTAATGATGATGATAATAATGATAACAATAATGGTAACATAACAGTTATAATCATAATGATAATAAGAATAACCATAACAGTAATGCTAATGAGTCAAACCATTAAAATCTTTTATATTCGTAATAGTAATAGTAACAATAATGATGAAAATAATGATGATGATTATTGTTGTTGTCATTATTATTGGCATTATCATTATTCCTTTATTTATTATAATCATTATTGTATAATCATCATGATTATCACAATGATGATAATAGTAATGATAATGATGATAACACTAATGACAATGATAATGATAAGAACAGGAATAGGAATAATAATAATAATAACGTTAACACCGATAGTAATGATAATAATAATTATGCATTGATGATAATGAAAATAATTATAACAATAGCAATAGCAAAAATAGTAACAGTAATACTAAAAATAATTATTATCATTATCATAATTGTTATCTTTATTATCATCATTACTATGATCATTATTACAGTTATGATTTTGATATAGAATAATAATTATGATCAAAATCATGATAATAATATTAATAATGATCATTGATATTATCATTATCATTATCATCACTCTTATCATTATCATCATTATGGTCATTATAATAATTACTATTATCAGCATTAACATTACTATCATTATCATATTATAATAATATATGACAATAATAATAATAATGATAATAATAATAATAATGATAATAATGATAAAATAATAATAATAATAAATAATAATAATAATAATAATAATAATAATAATAATAATATAATAATAATAATAATAATATAGTAATAATAAAAATAAATTGATAACAATAAATAACAATGATACAGAAATAATTACCATGATTATAGAAATAATAATGGCGATCAGTATTGTAATACTGATTATGATAACAGGATGAAAATAACAATAATGATAGTAATGATAACAATGAAATACTTATAGTAATAATAGCAATAATAAATAAAGTAATAATAATGATGATGATAATAATAATAATTGATAATAATAATAATAATAATAATAATAATAATAATAATAATAATAATAATAATAATAAATAATATAATAATAATAAATAATATAATAATAATAATAATAATAATAATAATAATAATAATAATAATAATAATAATAATAATATTGCATAATAATAATAATAATTAATGATAATAATAATAATAATAAAGTGAAAATATGATAATTATAATACAATTAATAATGATAATATAATAAAAAATAATAATGTTAATAATAATTTTATGGAGAAGAAGAATGATGATATATGATAGCATAAATATTAATAATAATAATGAAAATATTATCCTTGTTATGATTATTATCACTATAACAATTATTATCATTATGATAATTAATATTCAATATAAAAAGAACAATGTAATAAATATCGATAATAACAATTGATATGTTAATGATGATAAAGATGATAATAATGTAATAATATTCGAAAAATAGAAATGATATTTGATAACAATATCATTAACGATAAGAGTTTATATATTGTGAAAATAATGTGCCAAGCAGACAATAATATATAAGTATAAGTATTAACATCTTTATTTAGATATTGTATTGGTAGCACGATATCTTATATACATGTAATGATTTAATACCTATTATTCTACATCAGTTTTGAAGAATACTAGTTCAAGACCAGAGGATTATATAAGCTTTAAGATTTATTCGATTTCAGCAAAATCTCACGTCTATGGGATGATCCAGGAGAGTAGTCTGCCAGGAGTTACGAACGGTGAGATATCAATGCCCTATAGAGAAACACCACAGAACTTAACTAGTACGAATCTATCAGCGGTTAAGGCGAGAGGGCCTGTGCTTCAACCGCAAGATCAGCATGCGTCGTGGAGAGAAATAAAAAGAATTGTCGTGACACTGAGATGGATGTATTGTAATTTCGTGCACCCGAGAAGTGGCGAAGGTCAGCTATACAGATAGTAATCAATCTGAGACACACAACACATGTATAAGATTTACTGAGACCCAATCAAAGAAAGGGTGCACACCTACGGAGATAAGAAGTAAGTGCTGCACTTTCTGTCTGGCATAGTATAGAAGAATCTATTAGAGAAAATAGTTACACAGAGTGAGCGATAGTATAATATGGGCGAATCTCTAACATGCACACAAACAGCCATAGTGAACACAGCGCCGCCACGCTCGTGAGTCTGTTAGCACGAGTGTGCGACGCTTGTGCTATCGCTCCAGACTTAGTGAGCACAGTTCCAGACCGTCACAGGCGATGCTTCGGTCACACCGCCGAGACAGTGCCAGAAACAGAATAATCGGCAAAGGCCGCGTTGAAGAAAGCGCCACGGCCGCTCCGTGAAGCGCCTGCACGCCCCAGGCGTCCACGCGCCCGCTGAGGGCGCGCGCACGCCTCGGAGACCAACAACAGCGGACGGAGTGTGTCGAGAGAGCGGATACCCGCCAGGGGAATGGCAGGCGGGGCCCCGGCGGGTAATAAGGCACGCAGCGATGGATGGGCATCTAGACCTGCCCAAAACGTCTCTGCCGAAGCAAGGCGTAAGCAGGCCAGCGACAGACACAGCTGCAGTACCCTTCCCCGGAGACGCGGGCGTGACGCGAAATACCCATCAGAGGAACGCGGAAACGAAACGCACGAACTCGGCTGCATAAATGCAGGCGGTGCGGAGCAGAGAGCGGCCACACCAGCGCGGGCGCACACTCAAGTGTCTATAGCAACACGAGTGAGATAATAACTGACTCCAACATAAAAACACGAAAACTGTGACATAAAAATACAAAAAAAGCAAGTCATCCTGATCGTCGCCGCTATCTCATCGCACCAGTGCACAACGTGCAATACTCTCAATCATGGAGCATCTCGTGAGCAACCAGGTGTACGAATCCAGTCTTGTGAGTGACGAAGCGAGAGGAGCAGCGAGCGTGAGGAGGCGATGTCTCGATCCTCATATACGACCAATCAGCTCCAGTATCCAACCACTTCTTCCTGCATATACCCCCGTTCCTCTCTCTTCTCTTCCCCTTTCCCTCTCTCCTCTACACACCTATCATCTTAACTATGATCCATTTATCTCTAATTCTCGCCCTTCCCTCTCCTGCCCTTTTCTAGCCTCTCTTTCGCCCCCCCCCGTCTCTTGATGTGGCCTCCATCCCCTCACCTCACCCCTACTCTTCCCCTTGTACTGCTCTTCAGTGTGATCCACATTTACCCTTATACTTATATTCTGTGTTGTTATTCGACTAATAATATGATTCGTCTTAATGATGAAATAACTCTATGGCCATCCAATGAGTAATGTTTCAATTATATTCATATTAAATCATTATATCATTATCAGTACGCTCCCTATTTATTATATTTACTTTTTTAATCATTTTATATTTACTAGCTATCATTATTTATTATATATTAATTCATTTATTGTTAAAGCATATAAATATGATCATTATTGTTATTAATTATATATTATATATATTATTAATATATAGATGATTATATTAATTATTAATTATTATTATATTAATTATATTAATTATTATATATTTATATTATTTATTATTAATCATCTTATCATTATTATTATATTATTTGTACATTTATTAAATACATTATCATTTAATATATTATATTATTATATTATTAATTAATTATTTATTTCATCATCAATTCATATTACATCTAAATACGCAACTCACTACCCTCACATCCACACACACAATACCAATCACACACATACCACTACATAACTCAATCACTCACTACAACCATCACATCGCTCAATCATCAATCAACAATCATCCACCACTAACTATCAATATCATACTTACATAATTATTATAATTATTATTATTTATTTAATTATTATCATTTAATTATTATTATCATCTTATTATTATTATAATTATTATTCATATAATTAATATTATTATTATATCATAATCATTTACTGATATGCATATTCAATTATATATTATTATCATCGTATATATTAGATAATCATTCAATTATAATATAGTTTAATAATATATTATAATATTTACTCCTATCTATAATCATTATCATTACTTATTAATTTCAATATTAATTAGTGCTTTAGTTTTATCTATCATTATACTTTAATTTAAATATCTTACCTTAATTATCATTATATTGTTATATTTTACTACTAACTACTATTATATAATTGTAGTTCGTTATTATATATTTATATCTAAATAATTCATACATATTATTATTCTAATTTATATGTCATATTAACTTATTATTATTATTATATATTATTATAATTATATAATTATAATATTAATATTATTATTATATTATTTATCTATTAATTATCTATATTCATTATTATTATTATTATTATTATTATTATTATCATTATTATCATTATCATATTATTATCATTATCAGGACTTGGATTACTGTTATTATAATTGTTAGTATTATTAACATTTTTTCATTATTTTTTAATTATCATGATTATGATTATTCTTATCGTTATTCTTATGATAAAAATGATAGTGATAATTATTATTTTCATTATTATTATTATTGATACTATCATTATAATAATAATAATAAATAATAATATAATAATAATAATAATAATAATAATAATAATAATAATAATAATAATAATAATAATAATAATAATAATAATAATAATAATTGTTATTATTTATATTATTATTATTATTATTATTATTATTATTATTATTATTATTATTATTATTATTATTATTATTATTATAATATATTATATACGTATACTACTATTATTTTATCATTTTTATCATAATAATGACAATCACTCTCATTGTTGCTATTGCCATCATCATCCTTATTTTATTATCAATATTATCATTATCATTGTTTTTGTTGTATAAATAACTATTATATTATCATTATAATCATTATTATTATTATTATTATATTATTTATTATATTATTTTATTATTATTATTATCATTATTATTACTTTCCTTATTATTATCATTCTTTATGTTTGTTATTATTATTATCAGCAAAGTTATTATTTTTGTTATTATCATTACTATTATTATTATCATTGTTATCCTTATCATCTTCATTATTAACGTAAATATCATTATGATTATTATTTTCGTTATCATTATCATTATTTCTATTTGTTATCATTTTTGTTATTGTTATCATCATCTTTTGCATTGTTATTATCATTATCATTTTACTGTCATTATCATTATTGCTTTTATTATTATTGATATTATTATCATTGCCATCATTATTATCATTATTTTTTTAATATTATGATTATTATTATCATCATTATAATAATAATGATAATAATAATAATAATAATAATAATAATAATAATAATAATAATAATAATAATAATAATAATAATAATAATAATCATAATCATTATTATCATTATTATTATTATTATTAGTAGTAGTAGTAGTAGTAGTAGTAGTATTTTGTTATTATCATTATTATTATTATCATTATTATCATCATTATCATGATTATTACCATCATTATTATTATTGCCATTATTATCATTGTTAATGTTATTACAGTAATTATTGTTTTTATCATCATTATTATCATCATTCTTAATATTATATCTAGCATTGTTATCATACTCATGATCATCAGCATTACATTTCCACTTTAATTTTTATATGTATATAATATTGTTATTATTATTATTATTATTATTATTATTATTATTATTATTATTATTATTATTATATATTATATTATTATTATTATTATTATCATTATCATTATTATCATTATCATTATTGTTATCATTACTTCTATTATTATTACAAGTGTTATAATTATCATTATCTTTTTATTCTATTATTTTCATTACTATTCTTTTATTATCATTATCATCATCATCATTATTATTATTGTTATTAGTATCCTTATTGTTATCATTATTTTTGTTATTGTCATTATCATTTTCATATTTCATTATTATTATTATTGTTATCACAGATATTTTTATTATTATCATTGTTGTTATTATCATTATCATTAGTAGTAGAAGTAGTAGTAACTTTATTGCTAATATTTCTATCGTTACCATCATTATTGTT
>NW_020871314.1:144700-152200 GCF_003789085.1 Penaeus vannamei | reverse complement strand
AACAGTTACGTTAATGTAATATTTAATATCAATTATATGCGTATCGTCTGTTCGCTTGTCCATCTAACTTGCAAGTGTTGTTTGTTGATTTACTATAAGAACGTACTTGAATAATCGCGTTCGTTTACCTTACGCTGAAGAATATTCATTGAGTTTTTAAAAAGTAGAACATTCCATTACTAGTCTCTGGACTGCAATGAATTTGGATAACAAACAATTCTACAACAAAGACATTTCTACTTCGCCTTCTTTGCGTCTCTATCGCTTTCCCTCACTCGATTCTCACATTCAATGTGACCGGAGCGCTCCTTTTCTCTCTGTTGTAAGAACTTAAAGCGCGTCGTATTTTTTTCCCAAACCATCATTGTCTTAGATTACTATACACATAAACAACAAATAAATAACTCACAGAAAATGAAAGCAACACTCAGAATAACTTGCGTTATCCATCATAAGAAACGTAGGCCTAACTACAGAGCCGGAACTCCGCCCTTGTCCAGTAGGGTGATGGATACAAATTAAATAGAGGGTAAATCGCTCTTACGAGACATCTGCTGCATTGTTCTGGTGATTGGTAAAACTCAATACGTTTGCGAGAGAGACTATATGTGCAAATTTGTGTTTATGTACTAAATGCGTTTGCGTGTTTTGACGTGTGTGTCTAGGAAATAACACCGATGCGTACGTGGTCCTATATGATTTTTATTTTTTATTTTTTTACCTTTCACGTCTCTTAAGCTCTATGTTTATTTTGAGAAATGAACAAATTCATGCCACATTAAAAAAATTATATTCTGAAATTTAACATGAATTCATCCTTCTGTAAATCGTGAATTTCTAACTTGCTAGTTCTTCTGAGCCACTTGTACAAACGATTTGTTCTTAACATCATTATCATTTTTTTTGCTTATGTGTACGAGTTCAAAGCCAGTACTTGTTCAGATAAAATCGACACTGTTCATCGCATGCACATCCCCTCCCATCAATGGATCTTCGCATGTGGCCTGCAGCGTTAGTCACACAATCATCTACACACACAAACGCACACACGCACACACAAACGCCTCCAACACACACCGCACACCACACACAAACACACACACCAAACACACCACACACCACACACACAACAGGCATCCTCTATCACAACCACACACACACACATCTGCCCACCTTCACTCCCTTCCCCTCCTTTCTCTCTCCTCTCTCTCATCATCCTTCTGCTCAGTACAGTTCACCACACACCACTTCTCTCTCTCTCACTCTCACTCCTCTCTCTCTTCTCTCTCCTACTATCACAACACATTCACCACACAACATCTGCCAGACGACCATACACACACACAAACACACACAGCGCAATACAAAAACCACACACATGCATACAGAAAATAAGAACACTTTCTTTAAATACTTCATGAACTAATAGCCAGTATGAATTTTGATTCTTTGTCTTGTTGGCGATGTCTTAAAAAGTTACTACTTGTCAAATTACGAAATTGAAAAGGCAAGTTTATAGCGGTCTAGAGAATGAATCCAGACTAATTCGACTGTCTTCTCTTTCACCGATATCCCTCCCTAGGATGCTACTTTTACACGATATAGGAGTACATGAGGATGAATGATGAGGATGTTATTGTCTATCGAGTATCGCGATACCGAGCGCTAAGTGATGGTTTTTCCCCGCTTCCATGTCAGCAAAGCATCCTGGGGAGAGAGAAAATAAAGGAACAAAAAAGTCATCCACGTAAGACCTATCATAAAATCGTGTCAACCGCTCCCCCCTGCAGCTACGCCCCCTATGGCCCCTTTCACTTAGCGCGCGCATCTTTTTCTGTATGCCTCTCACCTAAAACCAGAGTTTCTCTGCGCGTTTATCCATGACAATCTCTAATAAGTCTCACCAATCCCCCTTAATCCTATCTGCCTCTTCTACTCTATACTCTTAATAATTCCATTAATTAATCTAATCCCTTACTCTCTATCTATCGCCCCATACCTATCTATCAATCACGCCTCCACTACTCCCCTACAGTATCTGCGCTCATCCTCTCACTTTCTTTATCCTCCTCCCCCACCCCGCTCCACTATCCGCCCTGTTGCGATACGTCATCGAATGCTGATAGGAGGGTTCACTCTATCCTTGATCCCCGATCTCGGGTCGAGACCAGCGCAGGTGGATGCGTGAGGAAAGCCCTCCAGGTAAGACGTTATCGAGATCTCAGCTCTTTACCTTTAGGGAAATATCACGACTTGAGTGAGGGTATACCTTAGGGGCGAGGGTAGAAGCAAGAGTGTGGGACGAAAGGAGGGAAGATTGAGTGAAGAAGAGAGTAAAGAGAATGAAGAAGAGATGTAAGATGAGAAGAGAAATGATAATAGAGAGAGATAAGTAATAGAAGAGAGAGAGAGATGATAGAGAGAGATGAAATATGTAATAGTAGATAATAAGTAAGAAGTAAGGGGAGAAATGGGGTAATATATATATATTAATAAGATGAATAGAGATATAGTATAAGATGGGGGGAGGGTAGGGAACGAGAGATGGGAAGAGAGAACACGGGCCTGTTGTGTGAGTACTATGGTAGAAAAAACCCAGAATATGACACAAAGGGAGGAACAAAGAAGTTAGTGCGTGTAGAACTGAGCGGGTATGTAGTAATAATCGTAGATGAGAGAATACACGACGAGATACAGACAGATGAGAGAGAGAGTAGAGAGAGTATAATATAGAGAGAGTATAGAGAAGTAGATAAGTAAGAGAGTAATAGATTAGTAAGAGAATGAATAGGTAATATAGAGATAGATATAGAGATGAGAGAGAGAGAGAGACTAATGAAACATAGCGAACCAGCATCCACACACACAACACAGCATCGAGCAACACGAGCTGACACACACCACGACACCACTCAACACACACAATCACATCAAGCACACAAGCAGCACACACACACACGACACACGACACAAACAAACAAAAAAATGCAGTTCGACACACTACATGAGAGGCGACACTACACATCAGCAAGCACAGTAAATATCAGGTAAAGTGGAGTCTCAATTTGTATATATTATGGAGTAGTGGAGATATTAGATATATGTTAGGATTGTGAGTGGATGTGTTTGATCGAGCTAGCAGCGATGCGAGCGAGTGTTGGTGTGGTAGGAGGAGGCGTGGGGTGAGTGTGGTGATGTGTGTGATAGGCTACCGATCAGCATCACGATCTAGATGTGTGTGTGTGTGTGGTGGGTGTGGTGGTGTGATGTGTGTGGTTGTGTGTTTTAGTGTGGTCGTCGTGTTGGTTTGTGGTGTCGATAGTGGTGTGTGAAGGTGTGGAGTGTTGGTATGGTGATATGTTGTGACATCGTGGGTTGTGAGCGTACGGGGGACAGAGGCGAGGCTTATAGGGCGAGCGAGTTGATACACGACATACACCGTCAGGCTATGGTGATGGTGAGGTGGGAGTTTGAGGATGTAGGTGTGATGTAGTGTAGAGTAGGCAGCTAGGAATAGGGTGAAGGTTGACAGCTAGGCATGCTACAACTGATAACGTAGTTGCGGATAATACTAAAGCGACACTAGGAGCGAAACATCAGATAAGCAAGCGAATATAGGAACTGAGAGAAAGGTTGGAATTAAATGATAATGGAGAGTAGTAAGTATATAGTAGAAGTTAAATGATAATAGGAGGAGTAAAAGTGTCAATAATGATAGGTTAATAATCGTATAGCCCATATGGTAAGTGAATAAAAAAACCCTCAGCCAAGTGAAGATCAAGCAGACCTTAAAGACTCATGTTCTGGCGAGCATATATCTGTGAGATTTTATATAATTTATTATTTTTATTATATACTAACCAATAGGTATATATCATCACACGGCAGATGTTTTATTATATCCATTCTTTACGATAGAGTAGTATATATAATATTATAATATATATTATACAAGGCTAATGTCACTACATACACATAATTTAAACCACATACATCAACATATATAAATTATAATACTATAATATCACACTAATACTATAACCAATCAACACTAAGAGCCATAATACACACACACTAACACATTACACAACTAACTACAACAACAAATATATATGTACACACTAACTACACACAACACACACACATAATATATATATATATTATATTAATATAATTATAATATTATATAATATATATATATTATATATAATATATATTAATATATACAATGATCAGATAGATAGTGTATTATAGGAATTATAGTATATTGAAATTAAGTATAGATATACATAGATAATATTAATGAGAAGGCGTATATGAAATATATATGAAGAGATATGGAAGGAAGATAGATGATAGAAGAAAGAATGACCATGATAAAGTGGTAAGTGCATATATAATATAAGGGTATATATAGAGAGAGGCCGGAGGTGAGTGGAGTGAGGAGATATAGGAAGGGTGGAAGTGATATGGGTCAAGGTGAATAATAGCTCGAAAATATCTTCAACCACATGGTCACCTACTATTGATTACCCACGTATTTCTCTGCATGTATTAATCAGGCGAGTACTATATTATATATATAGACTAATATAACCAGACTATATAAGCACATAGTAACACTAAGATTAGCGAAACATAACCTGTCCAAGAAATTCTACGTGATCATTACAAGGCGGTAGGATTATAGAGGGGTATATAACCTGGTGAGTGAATAGTATATAAAGGTATTAATCGTAAAATCTTCATTTTCTGCAAACATGTATATCTCTGACTAGTGATACCGGACTTCAATCAAACTCTGTTATTTCTCACTACATCATTTCCTCTCATATATAAGAGATATAATGTACTACTACCAATATACAATTATTATCATTAAATCATATATATGAATATATTACATAACTATATAAAAACATATGATAACTTAAACTAATATAGATTATATAGTATAATAATAATAATACATAGTCCATTATATAGCTGGATTTGCATTTTTATATTACTTAATATAGACCTATATTAATAAACCTTGCCTTTTCAAATATCTCGTTAAACTTGAATCAATGTATACTTATATTTTTGAGAATCGCCAACTAAGACAAAGAATATCAAATCATCTGGTACTTAAATTTATAGTTATCTAATTATTAATAAAGTTTAATATATATTTAAAGAAAAGTCAGTATATATTCTTATTATTCATATTATTGTAATGTTTATATATTACTGATATAGTGTCATGTTATGTTGAGCTGTATGATATATACTCTCTATTGATATATTCCACATTAGCTCGTACTGTGTGTCTTACAATGAGTTTATATTATGATACATTAGAGTGATATAGTTGATCATATTAATATAATACAGTATTATATAGATGCCGGTTA
The DNA here is from genome assembly GCF_003789085.1 of Penaeus vannamei. Taxonomy (NCBI): domain Eukaryota; kingdom Metazoa; phylum Arthropoda; class Malacostraca; order Decapoda; family Penaeidae; genus Penaeus; species Penaeus vannamei. The sequence goes on along the minus strand of NW_020871314.1, from coordinate 146,804 downwards.
TGATGTATATGTGTATATATGATATTAGTATATTAGTATGTGTGTTAGTATATGTTATATAGTGTTGTGATGTATATATGTGTCACAGCATATGTAGTTATGTAGTATATGTATGTGTATATGTGTGTGTCGGTGTAATATTAGTATTTAGTTGATTGTTGATGTAGTCGAGTGTGTTGGTGATGTATATGTGTGTATATGTGTTGATATGTAGTATGCTGATAATATATAGTATATAGCATATATAGGAATCAGCGTTATTATTTCACGGTTAGTGTGCTAGGTGATTAGTTAGCGGTTTGTGATATGTGTGGTGTGTGTGTTACGACTCGCTGCAGGATCCTATCGTAATATATTATATAGTGGAATATATACCATTAGATGGGGATGATAGGGATGTTGCAATTAGTACTAGTATAATTATATATATTATAATACATAGTTGTATACATAGATACAATCATTATTTATCTGAATACATTACTAATATATAAATAGTATATAATATATATGGACTATTTGAGAATAATTAATCACTGTATAACAACAATATAAGCAAAATAAAATTAAAATTTAATAAAAATTATAATGTATATATATATAATAGAATATATATTGGATTTTGAACATAAATATAATACTAAATAATATATATATCTAGTTTATGTATCAATATATATAGTATGGCTATATTCTAAGAAAGTAAACTAGCAATGTTTAACTTCTATAGTATAATAAATTATATTACAACGATTGAACATATATATATATATACATATATATTCTATATAAATATATACTATATAAGACTATAAGGAGATATAGATAATTCTATATAATTATAGTATATAATATATTATTATAATTATTAAAGTATTAAAACATACATATTATTAATAAATATTTATTACATTCATATTATATTATTAAATATATTACGTATGGCCATGAAATTATGTATATATATATAATATATCAAATTATTATATTATTATCATATATAATATATATATATTAATATATATCTATTAACAATAATATAAAGTATAATAAACTAGGAGCTTACAGCCCATGTCGTGAAAGGTAAACATACAATAAAAACATCCCATCAACAATCCATATAGGACCCACCACCCCGTATGTGTCCATATCCTGTGTGTATCCTTATTTATATATAATATTACACCTATTATAAGTATATACTAGTCTCACACAGTACTATTATTACATATAGCACTTATAATAATATATGCTAGACCTTGACATTCTTATATACTTTATTATAAATAATAAAGATTAATATACAATAAGATAATATAAGCACTAATAATTAATTATATATAATGTACTAGTATATAAATATACATATTTAATAGTATCAATATAATACTATCATACTACTATATTTATATATATACATATAGTATATATATACTATCTATCTCTAGACTATATATAAAACGTAGATATTGTTAATATATTATTTATATAATTATATTGAGTATATATATAGTATATATTTATTATAACTACAATCTAATAACCATAAGAATTAATATAATTGATCTAATAAGCTAAGTAGTATGTATATATCATATACTAGTTAAGAGCTAGAATTTTAACTTCTGCATAACATGTACTTATATTATTAAATTATTGTAATTTATATAATAATATATACTATATATATATATATATTACTATATATACTCATGTATCACCTCACTATATAAATATTACAATACCCTAGCACATAACTTACTTAATACAGTTAGTACATTGGTTCTGTTTGTTAAAGATTTATAACCTGGAATTCTCCATGTGAGTATTAAAAATTAGTTTCACACATAGGCCTACGACTATATATTTCTTATAAATTGAGTATTGATACTTGCAGTTTATTTTTTTCTTGAAAGTTCTTATCTTTTCTGTGATTTTATTTTTCATTTATATTATCTATTCCTTGTATATACTTTATATTTATATACTAATTGTTTACTATATAAATGTAATGGGTTGGTTATCTGGAAAAAAATAAAACAGCGGTATACCTATAGGAGTAATATATTTACAAAAGGCAGGTATACACGATATCACATTGAAT
>NW_020871314.1:102200-112200 GCF_003789085.1 Penaeus vannamei | reverse complement strand
GGAGGAGGAAGAAGAGGGAGAAGAGAAGGAGGGGAGGAGTAGGGAGGAGGAAGGAGGGAGAGAAGGAAGGAGAGGAGGAGAAGAGAGAGGGGGAGGGAGGAGGGAGTAAGGGCATGGGACAACTTTTAAACATTTTTATTGCACGTTCCTGATGGGTGACTTGATCGTTCGTGTACATCACCCTCTCGAGCCGCTGTTTCTGCTGCTGTGTGGAGAGTGTGGTATTTCTCCTCTCTCTCTCTCTCGGTGCTCTCTCTAACTCTCTTTCTCTCTGTGTCTTTGTGTCTTTCTCTGTCTGATCTCTCTCTGTTCTTTTCTTTCTCTCTCTCTCTCTCTCTCTCTCTCTTTTTCTCTTTCTCTTCTCTTTCTCTCTCTCTCTCTCTCTCTCTCTCCTCTCTCTCTCTCTCTCTCTCTCTCTCTCTCTCTCTCTCTCTCTCTCTCTCTCTCTCTCTCTCTCTCTCTCTCTATCTATCTCTATCTATCTAATCCTAATCTATCTATCTCTCTCTGCATTTCTCTCTGTCTATCTACCTCTGACTTTTTCTGTCTGTCTTTCTCTTTCTATCTCTAACTTTCTTAATCTGTCTTTCGCTTTCTTTCTCTAATTCTCTTTATCTTCCTTTCTCTTTCTATCTAACCGTCATTCTCTCTGTCTTTCTACCTCTTACTCTCTCTTTCTTTCTGTCTTCTCGTTCTACCCTAACCTCTCTCTCTCTTCTCTCTCTCTCTCTCTCTCTCTCTCTCTCTCTCTCTCTTCTCTCTCCTCTCTCTCTCTCTCTCTTCTCTCTCTCTCTCTCTCTCTCTCTCTCTCTCTCTCTCCCTCTCTCCCTCTTGTTTGTCTGTCTTTCTAACTTTCTCTCTTTATCTTTATCTGTCTATCTCTCCATGTATCTCTGTTTTTTTTAACATTCCTTCCCCCTCTACTCTATCGTCCTCTCCCAGTTTCCCTTCCCTCTTTCTCTCTCTCTCCTTCGCCTATCTTCCCTTCTTCCCTTCCCTCTCTCCTCCCCTTTCCCTCACACCCTATCCCACCCCCCTCTCTTTCCCCATCACCCTCCCTTCCCTCCCTCTCCCTTTTCTCCCTCCCCTCCCCTCTCCCTTCCCTCCCCGTCACCTCCCCCTTCCCTTCCCTCCCCATTCCCTCCCTCACCTCCCCCCCCACCCTCCCTTCCCCCTTCCCCTCACCCCCCATCCTCCCTCCACCCCCTTCTGAGGATGCCATACCTGTTTGTGCCCACGTCTCAGCTGATGAGGTCATACCGGGAGCCGCACTTACAAAAACGCAGGTGGTGACGTCACGAGGCTACAAAAACGGTGTTACTCCATCGTTGCGCAGAGTTGGCTCCAGAAATATCACGATAAAGTGTCACATTGTATTATTGGTGTATTCTGTGGTGTATCTCTCTTCTTTTTTTTTTTTTTTTTTTTTTTTTTGCTTTTGTTATCCCTTTCTTTCTTTCTCTTTTTTTGTTTTGTTTGTCTTTGTTTTTTGTTTTTGTTTGTCTTTTACTTAACTTTATTATCATTGTCTTTTTTTTTTGGGGGGTATTGTTATTCCTTTCTTTCTTTCTATTTTCTTTGTTTATCTTGTTTTAGTTTTTGCTTTTCTTTTCCATAGCGTTATTAATATTGTGTTATTATTACCGTTATCCATAGCATTATCATTGTTATTGTTATCATTATTTTATTGTTTCATTATTATCACTCTTATTATCATTATTATCATTAACGTTATCATCATCATTCTTTTTATTATTATTATCAATATTATTATCATTATTATTATTGTTATTGTAATTATTGTTATCATTACCAATACAATTGTTGTTGTTGTAGTTGTTGTTGATGATGCTGCTTGTTGTTGCTGTCGTTGTTGTTATTTTATTGTTATCATCATCATAATCATTGATATTATTATCATTACTGTGATTATTTTCATTATTATTATTATTATTGTTACTGTGATCATTTTCATTATCATTATTATCATTATTATTTATATTATAATGATTATGATGATAATGCTGATCATTATCATTTATACTATCAATATCATTATCATTATCAACAATACTTTTATTGTTATCCTTATTATTATTATTGTCACTACTATTATTGTAATGAATTCTTATTTTATCATTATTACTATTATCATTATCATGATTACTATTACCATTATCATTCATTATGATCATATATTGTATTACTATTACCATTATCATTATTATTGTCATAATTATGATGATGATATTGATTACTATAGTTTGTATTACTATTGTAATAACAATCATTATTATCATTACTATTTTTGTTGCTGTTGTTGTCTTTCTCATTATCATTGCTATTGGTGTTATCATTATCATCATGATTATTATCACTGTTATCATTATCATTATCTTTATCATCATCATCAATATCATTATCAATCGTATCATGATCATTGTTGTTACTAAAATTAGTTTATGATCATACATGCATCATCACCATCATCACAATATTCATTTTATCATCCCTATTATTATTATTATAACTAAATCATTTCATTCAATCCAATTTTTCTTCTTATTCTATTTATATTTCTTCGTATTCTATTACATACAAGACCCAGGTGTAAGTGTACAAAAGTAGGACACGAGATAAGATTTAAAGAAAAAAAAAAAAAAAAAAAAAGAGAGAGAGAGAGAGAGAGAGAAAGAAAGAAAGAAAAACAAATGAAGACATTCCTCAGATATCACTGTTGATCATGACATCTTGCCTCTGTGTCTCTTCTCCCTCTTACCCCCCCCTTCCCCCCCCCACCCTCCTTTCTCCAACTCTTAATACCTCTTCCTCCCTCTCTCCCTCCTCCTCTCTTCTTCTCTTCTCCTCTCCTCTCCTCTCTTGTCCTTTTCATCCTCCTCACCTACTTCTCCTTCTTCATCACCTCCTCTTTGTCCGCTTATCCTCCTTCTCTCTCTCCTCTCTCTTCTTCTCCTTCTCCCTTCTCCTCCCCCTACTCCTGCTCCTCCCCTGTCCTCCCTTCCTTCTCCCATTCGTCGTCTCCTCCTCCTCCACCTCTCCCTCCTTCCCCCTTCTCCTCCTCCACCTCATCATCCTCTTCCTACAATCCCCCAGCCCCTTTCCCTTCCTGTACCTCCACCCTATCCCACCTCCCCCTCCCTCCTCCCTCCACCCCCCTTACCCAGCTAATACAGGCATAATGACCATAAAAATGTATGTGAGCCCCCATGAGAAAGATTATCTGCCCCCCACCCCCCACCCTATCTCTCCCCCCACCACCCACCCTATTCCCCCCCACCTCCCCACCCCCCTCCTTCCACCCCCTCAAACCCCTTCCACCTCCTCCCTCCCTCCTTCCACCCCCTTCCACCACCTCCTTCTCGACCTCCTCGCGTGGAAGTGCCCCCCCACCCCCACCCACCCTCTCCCATGTAGACCTCGCCGACGTGCTCTTAAACCCTTGCTTGTGGTAGTTGTCCTTGTGCTTGCTGGGGATTGCTTGTACGGCAGACTTTGGCTTGTGACTTGAGATGGGTTGGGGATTTCTTAACATTTCTTGAGTTCCACTTATTTTTCATTATTTTTTCTGTCATTGCTGTTACTTTTGATATCGTTGTGATTATTACTGTTGTCGTTATGGTTATTGTTGTTGTAATATTATGACAGTAGTAGACGGAGAAACGATGGATTTTAACGATATAGAGAGAGAAAAAAGATAGAAGAGAGAGAGAGAGAGAGAGAGAGAGAGAGAGAGAGAGAGAAGAGAGAGAGAGAGAGAGAGAGAGAGAGAGAGAGAGAGAGAGAGAGAGAGAGAGGACGAGAGAGGAGAGAGAGACAGACAGTAGACAGACAGACAGACAGATAGACACTGAGAACAATGAGAGAGAGCGAGAGAGAGAGAGAGACAGACAGACAGACAGACAGATAGACAAACAGACAGACAGACAGACAGACAGGCATACAGACAGACAGGCAGATAGACATATAAAATATCCTAAGACAAAATATACCTGCTTTCACAACCGGAACATCGTCTTTAAGATCCCTTTCTAAGACGCATTGAGATCTCCGAAGACCAAGATTCTCATAATCGTAAAATACTAAAAAAAAATACAAATGGCAACTCAACATTTACGAAAGTAGAAAAGGTAGACGTAGAAGGAAGAAAAGAAATATGGAAAGAAGAGAAGAGAGGGAGAGACGAAACGAGAATAATAAGGAACGTATCGAAATGATAACATAAAAAGTAGAAGAAGAAAAAAGAGAAAGAGGAGAAAAGGGAATAAGAGAAAAGAAAAAGAAAAGAAAAAAGTAGAGAGAAAGAAGAAGAGCAAAGAGAATAATAAGAAACGACTTGAAAATAACAAAATAAGAAGATAAAGAAAAAAGAGATCACAAAAAAAAAAGATAAAAACAAAAGAAAGAAAATAAAATAAAGAAGAGAAACGAAAGAAGAAGAAGAGAAGAGAGAATGATAAGAAACATGATTAGGGATAACGATCAAGAAGTAGCCTCAAGGTGTAAGAAAACCCAGGGAAGGCACCTCCACTTAGCACGGTGGTGGGAGGGGGGGGGTGAAAGGTGGAGGAGGGGAGGGGAGGGAGAGGAGGGGGGAGGGGGTTAGGAGATAAAGGGTGGGGGGAGGAAGAAGGTGGAGGAGGGGAGGGGGAGGAAGGAAGGGAGGGGGGAGAGGGCGGGAGTAAGGAGAGGGAAGGGGGAAGGTTGGAGGAAGGGAGGGATGGGGGAGAGGAGAGGAAGAAAGAAGGAGGGGGAAGGTTGGAGGTAAGGGGGGGGGAGGACAGGAGGAAAGAAGAAGGAAGGAAGGTGGAGAATGGAGGGAAAGAGGAGAGGAAGAAAGAAGGAGGGGGGAGGATGGAAGAAGGGAGGGAGGGAAGGGAAGAGAAGAGGAGGAAGTGGAGTGAGAGGAAGGAGAAGGTGGAGGAGGGTGGAGGAGGGTGGAGGTGGGGGAAGAAGAGGAGAATAGAACTAGAAAGAAGAAATGAGAGAGGAAGAGAGGGAGGGGAGCGAAAGGAAGGAAGAAGGAGGGAGAAGAGTGTGGGGAGTGAGAGGAAGGGGAAGGGAGATGAGTAGGAGAGGAGAGGCGGTAGGAGAAAGAAGGGGGGGAGGGGGAAGACTCAGAGGAGGGGAAAGGGAGAGGAGGGGAAAAGAGAGAAGGCGTTAGAGGCAAAAAATAAGTGATGAATGACAAAGAAAGAGAGGCAGAGAGAGGGGGAAGGGATGGAGAAAGAAGGAATAAAGATACTTAAAGCAAGAGAATGAAAATAAGTAACAAAATACAATTGGAATGGTGAAGAGAGTGATAAATAAACATTGAGAGAAGAAGGGAGAGAAACATAGAGAGAGAGGTAGCGAGAGAGAGAGAGAGAGAGAGAGAGAGAGAGAGAGAGAGAGAGAGAGAGAGAGAGAGAGAGGAGAGAGAGAGAGAGAGAGAGAGAGAGAGAGAGAGAGAGAGAGAGAGAGAGAGAGAGAGAGAGAGAGAGAGAGAAGAGAGAAGAGAGAGAGAGAGAGAGAAGAGACAGAGAGAGACAGAGAAGCAAAGAGAAAGAGAGAGAGGCAGAGAGTGAAACAGAGAAAGAAAAAGAGAGAGTGTAGAGGGACAGAAAGAGAGTGAGAGAGTCAGAGAGACAAGAAAAAGAAATTAAAGGAACAAAGAAAAAAAGAGAAAGCAGTCGAAGAAAAAGAGACAAAAAACAAAAAGATAATAACTAGTAACAATAAGAAATTAACGGTAAGGGATAAGACAAATAAAATATTTCCTTCTTGAATAAAAGTGGAGAAAGAATATCAGATAAAAGGTGGACAGGCGATTGCGTAAATAAAGATGAGTGACGCAATAAGAGATAATGATTTAGATTAGTCTGTGATGAAACTTACAGATTTGGTTCGTTTTCTAAATGCATCGCCGTCAAAAACCTTGTACTTGATTTTCTCTCATATTTATTGAATATATATATATAATATATAATATATTATATATATATATATATATATATATATATATATTATATATATATATATATATATATATATATATATATATATATATATATATATATATATATATATATATATATATATATATATATATATATATATATATATATATATATATATATATATATATATATATGCATTTACTTTTCACTTTTCTTTTTGGATAACTTTGTTTTAGATCACTACTTCCGGTCTCTCTCCTCTCTCCCTCTCTCCCTCTCTCCCTCTCCCTCCCTCCTCTCCCTTTCTCTGTCACTCCGAAAATCCGTTCTTTTGTTGGCTCGTGTCTGAACAATTTCGTTTTTTTTGTTCATGATCACTTTTTTTTCTCCATTTTTGAGAATGCGTTCAGTTGCGACCGACTCTGGCTGGGGGGGGGGGGGGGGGGGGGGGGGGGGGGGGGGAAGGGAGGGGTGTCATCTCCGTGATGATGCTGATTCCGGATGTTTTTCTTTCTTTTCTTTCTTTCTTTCTTTCTTTCTTTCTTTCTTTTTCTTTCTTTTTTTTTACTTCATGCAAGCCGAGAAAGGGGGAGGGATGGAAGGGGGAAGGAGGGAAGGGGGTGGGAGGGGTCATTCGTCTGGGTGTTTATATCGCTATCTATGTCTATCTCCTTGTCTTTTGGTATCTATCCGACTCTACTGAATCATCCTGTTCTATCTTCCCATTTCCTTTTCTCTTTCCTCTTCTTCTCCTTCTTCCTTGCTCTCCTCTCCTCCTCCATCTTCCTCCTCTTTTCCCTCCTCCTCCATCTATCCCCCTCTATCCCCTCATCCTTCTCCTCCTATTCTTCCCATTCCTTTCTTCTCCACGTTCCTTCATCTACCTGCTTTAAGTCATTATCTCCATCATTATCTATCACCCCCTCACCCCCCCAGGTGAGAATTGATGCTTATCGGGGGAAAATATTTGTCAATCAGGTAGACCGCAGGTACCCCCTCCTCCCCTCCTATCCCCTCTCTCCCCCACTCCTTCCCCTCTTTTCCGTCTCCCTCTCCTTGAGCTTGGGCTTTTCCTCTCCTTCTCTCTCCCTTCCCTTCTCCCTCCTTTCTCACCCCATCCTCCCTCTCTCCCCTATCTCCCCTTCCCTCTCTCTTTCCCCTTCTCCCCCATCTCTTTTCCCTCTCCTCTCCTTTCTCTCTCTTTCCTCTCCTCCCCTCCCCACTCCCTCCCTAAAAAATGGGCAATTGGCAACACTGCTACGAGGGGAGGGGGAGGGGAGCGAAGGTGGGAAGGCGGCGAGGCAAGGGGGTGATAAAAAATGAATGAGATGGGGGGAGGAAGGGAAGGGGTGAGAAGGGGTAGGGGAAGGGGGTGGTGGGGAAGAGGGAAAGTTGTGGAGAAAAATATAAGGAGTGATATAGAGTGGGAGAAAGGAGAAGATGAAAAAAACTAAAAAAATGGTGAAAGAAAAATTAGGAAAAGAGAGGAAGAAGTAAGGAGCTTGATAAAGAGCGAAATAAGAGAAAATAATAAAAAACAGAGACAGAAAAGAGAATAGAGAAAATAGAAATAAAACGAAAAGATCGAAAACATGGAGATAACAAACAATATCGAATAACAAGCACAAAAGACAATAAACGAAAAAAATGGAATAATAAGAATTAACAAATAGAAAAAAGAAAGAGGAAAGAACGTAGAAACAGCGGATAAGAGGGAATGAAGTGGGGTAAGATAAGAAATAGAAAAGAACGTAGAAATAGCCGATAAGAGGGAAAGAAGAGGAGAAGGATAAGAAAGAAGGAATAACGTAAGAAGAGATAATAAGAAGGAAGAATGGGGGGGGGTGAACATACTTCCTGTCGTGGGTGGTAAACCGAATTCTTGAGTCGTGGGTGGTAAATCCCGACCCACGCGGATGGCAACACTTATCTCTCAGGTTGGAGATATGACTGATAGTTTTCTTGTTATTATCATTATTTTCATTGTAGTTTTTATTGGTTTTATCATTATTATTATTGTTTTTATTATTGATATAATCATCATCATTCTTATAATTATTTTTATCATTATCATTATATTTTTTTCTTTGTTGATATGATTATCAGTATCATTAGTGTCATTATTGTTGTTATCATTATGATTGTTATCATTATAATTGTTGTTGTTATTACTACATTATATTATCATCATATCATCATTATCATAAATATTATTTCATTATCACTATCATTATCGTTATCATTATCATCATCATTATTACATTTTTAATTCATTTTGTATTGTAATTGACAGACGGGATTTTTACGTATGTGGTAACGCTTGAAACTAGTTACAGCGTTGGTAATACTGATCATGTTAATTATTTTGATAAAGGAAAAAGTACATTAGATTTTATAGTGAAATTACAGCTTAGTGTATTATACTTAATCAAAGGGTATTATGCTTTACGTCAAGTGTAAAAACTAAGGTGACATTTAGCAGCAGTTTTGAAGAAAAAAATCATGAATATACTGATTAAATTAAAACAAAATTGGAATATAGAATATAATAGTGTTTTCCATCCTACCAGTTAGAGTTTATGGATCAGCAACGACCCATTAAAAAAATTGTAATAAAATTTAACTAAAGGACATTTTCGGTATCAATTTTATTTTACGTTGTATCCCGTTTTCTTTAACGCAGAAATATCTCAAATGAGGATCTAAAATTTTATCATAAACTGTCTTTATTTTCTCTCATTGATCGATTTAATCTGTTTGTTTATCTCAGCTGTTTCTTGTTTACGTTGTTTTACACCTCGGAATGACAGTTGGTGAATAAATTTTGTTTTTATATTCTATCTATTGGTTAGATAAGGAAAATAGATGTTGTGGGTTGGATATTGTGTATGCAGAAATATATACATATATGCATATAAAGAACGTGATATTTATGTGATGCGTGAATCTATTTTCCTGTGTTTGTTTGTATGGTTCTATGTTTGTGTTTGTGTTTCTATGTGTTTGTTTGTTTGCGTTTGTATGATTGTGTGTGTGTTTTTGTCTGTTTTGTGTTCTGTGTGTTTGTGTGTGTGTGTGTGTCTGTGTGTGTGGTACTGTGTGTGTACGCGTCTGCATGTATTTCATATGTTATCTCAACAACCCCTAAAATCTATAATTTTGTCATCTATTACGTCCGTTATCTCGATATATATCCTATAATCAAGTGAATCAATAAATTCGATTTTGAAAATACGTTTAACAGGACGAATCAATTACTTTTACAGTCTTTTTTATTCTTCTTTCTAACTGATAATAAAACTGTGTATTTCAGCGTACTGTATAAAAAGCATTTTCAATTAAAGATTCTTGCAATGGAAAGTATTCAAATATTCAAAACATAAAGCCCAGATCGTTTCAACATAATCTAATGAAATGTGAATGCACTTTAAAAACAAAAACATTAAAACAAACATATATGCAATTATATATGCGGAAAAAACGGATATAAACAAACACACATAAGCACGCATACAAACAGGCACCAACACATAAACAACACACATAAGCACGCAGATACGGCACACATATACACACAAAATGCACACACACACACACACACACGAACAAGCACACACACACACAGGCACAAACAAGCACACACACACACACACTGCAGCACCCCCAACACACACACACGCCCAACACACACACACGCACACACCCACCCTGCACACACACACACACACACACACAAACACACACACACAAACAACCCCCCCCCCAAACACCCCCCAACAACCGCACACACACACACACGCAACACACACAACACACAAACAACCCCCCCACACAACACAGCACAACAACACACACAAACACACACACACAAACGCCCAACAAGAACACGCGCGTGCTTATCAGCCAATCGGTGGGCGTCCTGCGGTAGATGGGCGGCGGGCGTCACTTTACACCCCCGCCGGCCGCCCTATGCTAATGAGGCAGGTAAACGATTTGCATAATGAATATTTATCTCATCAAGGAGCTCCTAATATTCCGCCTCT
>NW_020871314.1:69488-94488 GCF_003789085.1 Penaeus vannamei | reverse complement strand
TGTGAAAAAAAAAAAAAAATATATATATATATATATATATATATATATATATATATATATATAATATATTATATATATTTTTTTCTTTTTTTTTTTTTTTTGCTTGCTTGCTTGCTGTTCCCAGGGATTGCTTTGGCACTGACGGAAAAGCGGGGTGTTTGCTTTCGCTCTCTCTCTCTCTCGCTATCTATCTGTCTCTTTCCTTCTCTTTCTCCGGTTGTCTGTCTCTTTTACCTCTCTGTTGTTCTTTGCATCTGTCTTTATGTCTCTTCATCTCTCTCTTCTGTGTGTGGTGTGTGTTTGTGCACACACACACACACATGCATGTATATACACCACACGCACACACACACACACACACACACACACACACACACACACACACACACACACACACACACACACACACACACACACACACACACACACACACATATATATATATATATATATATATATATATATATATATATATATATAATATATATGTGTGTGTGTGTGTGTGTGTGTGTGTGTGTGTGTGTGTGTGTGTATGTGTGTGTATGTATAAGTATATACTTATATTATATATATATATATATATATATATATATATATAATATATATATATATATATATATATATATATATATATATATATATATATATATATATATATATATTATATATGTGTGTGTGTGAATAATAAGGGAAAGAGAAAAAATGGAGAGAGATGCATGTACAGATAGAGAAAGATATACAAGAAAATGCGAAAACCAACATTTTTTGGTTTACGACAATACGCATGTTTACTATATCATCTGTACCTCTTAGTAATAATACAAATAAAGACAGAAATGGCAAAAATTGGCACAAAGTTGCACGTTTCACTGACAAGAAAAAAAAATAATCATAAACAATTTTTCTTTTTTTTTTTTCTTTTTTTTTTGGAAACAAGAGCACAGCCAAACATTTTCTTATCTTATCTAGCATTGCTTTTGATTACACTCACCCACTCTTGTTATCGTTACAGCAGCAGTTAAGAAAGTTTAGAGCACGATAATGCGTAAAACAAAAATAAACCAGAAATTTAAACGCTATCAATAAATTCCTCTATTTTCTTTATTCATGTTATCCAAATTTGCTACTTTTTCTTGTTTGAGTATGTAATCAGTCAGTGGTATTTATATATGTGCACATACATACATTCATGGATACATACATGCATACATACATACAAACATACATACATACAAACATCAACATACATACAAGCATACATACAACATACAAACATACAAACATACATACAAACATACATACAAACATACACATCCATATATATATAGTATATAATATATATATATATATATAATATATATATATATATCCATATATTTACTTACATGTAGGTAGGGGATAGGTAGCTATGTGGATATACGGAAGGGAGGATTATGGGTAGAAGTGTGGATATCTAAAGGGAATAAGAAGGAGAAAGAGGAAGATGTGGATAGGATCGGGTAAAGAAACAGACAGGGGGGAGGGGTAGGGGGAGGATAGGCGTGTGAGTTGATTTCCTATCTATCCTTCCCTTTTCCATTTCCCCATCCTTCGTCCCTTTTCTCGCTATCTCCTATCTTCCTTTCCCTTGTTCTGCTTCATCTTCACTTCTCTTCTCACACTCTTCCCCGCTTTCCCTCACCCTAAATTTCCCTTTCCTATTCTCCCTCTCCATCAATCTCCCTTAATCTTTTCTAGCTCTCCTTCCCTCTTACTTTCTTTCACCCTATCCCTCTACTCCTTAGTCTCTCCCCTCTCCTTTCCTTATCCGCCTCCTCTCTTTTTCTCTCCTTTTCTTCCCTTTCCTCCCTCCCCTCTCAATCCCTCTTCCCTTTCTACTTTCCCTACCTCCTTCCCCTTCCTTCCCTCTTCCTACCTCCTCTCTCCCCCTCCCCATCCCTTTGGCCCCTCCCCTCTCAATCCCCTTTCTATCTCCCTTTACGCCTTCCCCTTTTTTCCCCCTTCCCTTCCTTCCCTCTTTCCCCCTTCCCTTCCCTTCCCCTTCCCCCCTTCCCCTTCCTTCCTCCTCCCCTCCCAATCCTGCCTCCTCCCCCTCCCCTCCCCTCCCCTTCCTACCCCTCCCCCTTCCCCCTTTCTTCCCTCCCTTTCATCCCCTTAGTTATATCCTGTTGCACACCGGGTCATGTCAAGGGGTCATTGCAACAGTCCCGTGCGAGGTCAGGCAGATTCGGGGGTAGGGAGGGGTGGGGTGACACAAGGGGGGGGGAGTTGTTGAGTTCGTTCAATTACCTTTTACTTATTCAGTGAGTGTTCATTCATTCAAATATTTGATTATCAGATGTGCTGTCGTGACAATTACCATTATCAATGTCATTGGCATTGTTATCTTATCATCTCGATCATCATCATTACCATTACCACAGTCATCATCATTTTCGTTATCATTACCATTACCATTAGCATTATCGTTATCTTTATAAATTTCATCATCATTAGCATTACCATTACAGTTGTCATTATAAATGCCATTATCAATATCATTATCAGTATTGTTATAATTATCATCACTATCATTATTGCTATTATCATTCTTTACACCCTTGATATATATATATATACACTTCATTGTCCAATCAGCAAAGAGTTTTGTCTTTTCAGTGAAAAAAAGAAAAGAGAAAGAAAAGAAAAAAAAGGAAAAAATATGTAATATATATGCATATATACATATATACATATATATATATACGCAGAAAGACACACACACACATACATGCGTGTGTGCACGTATCAATATATATATATATATAATATATATATATATATATATATATATATAATATATATATATATATATATATATATATATATATATATATATATACATATAACAAGCATTCCAAACGACTACATTCCAGCACAAGATTTTCCTTAAAAAAGGCAAAAAAATGCAATGCAAAATGCATAACGACCTCATGTGTCATTTTCAGTACTTTGCAGAGTCCGGTGACAGTAATACAACCCTACAGGTGGTGACACTTCCCTGGGGACACATTTTAACATTTATCTACTCCCCCCCCCTCGTCCCTCCCCTCCCTCAACCCCCCACTCATGACAGGACACGGGGGGGGGGGGGGGGCGGGGTGACAATTTCCTGATAACGTTATGTTCCCTTTTCCCCCCCCCACCTCTCTTGTACCCCCCTTCTCTTCCCCCCCCGGTGTCTAAGCCCCCCTCCCCCCCCTCTCTTGACTTTTTTTCCTGTATGACAGATGCTGTTGACATTTTACTTGCCAGCCCCCTTCTTCCCCCCCCCCCCCAGTCCCTCCTGTCTCCCCTCTTCCCCCTCTCCCCCTGTTCCCCCCCCCTGTCCCCCTCCCTCCTTTTTTTCCTTTTTGGGGTGACATTTTCGAGACTAACCCCCCCCCCGTCCCACCTTTGGCCCCCCTTCCCCTGCCTCCGCCCCCTCTTCGCTCCTTTTCCTCTTCCCTCTTTCTTCCTCTCTTTCTGTTCTTATTATTATCCGGATTTTTTATTTTTTCCTTAACTTTCTCTTACTTTCCACTCCTTTCCATTATTTTTTTTCTCTTAATCTTCTCTTTCTTCCCTCTTCGTTTTCCCTTCATTCCCTCCCTTTCTCTTTGGAATTCTTCCCTCCCTTTACCTTTCCTTCCATCTCTCTAAAATCCCTTTCAACTTTTCTTTTTTTCCTTTTCCTAAAAATAACGGAAATAAAAACAAGGAAGTGATGCAAATTGAGAAAAATAAAGATGAAATACAATATTATGAGCAGAAAGAAAAAATATATATTGTATTTATTCTATGTATGTATGTGTATATGTGTATACATGTACGTGTGTATACACGTCTATATATACATATATATATATATATATATATATATATATATATATATATATATATATATATATATATATATATATATATATATATATATATATATATATATATATATTATATTAATATATATAATATATATATATATATATATATATAATATATATATATATATTATAGATAGAGAGAGAGAGAGAGAGAGAGAGAGAGAGAGAGATATATATATATATATATATATATATATATATATATATATATATATATATATATATATATATATATATATATATATATATATATATATATATATATATATATATATATATATATATATATATATATATATATATATATATATATTATATATATAATATATATATATATATATATATATATATATATATATATATATATTATATACATATATATATATATAATATATATATATATTATATATTATATATATATATATATATATATATATATATATATATAATATATAATATAATATATATATATATATATATATATATATAATATATATATATATATATATATAATATATATATATATATATATATATATATATATATATATATATATATATATATATATAACATATTTATATATATATATATATTTATTTATTATTATCTATTATTATATTATATACATATACATATATATAATATATATATATATATATATATAATATATATTAATATATATATATGTGTGTGTGTGTGTGTGTGTGTGTGTGTGTGTGTGTGTGTGTGTGTGTGTGTGTGTGGTGTGTGTGTGTGTGTGTGTGTGTGTGTGTGTGTGTGTGTGTGTGTGGTAGGTATGATGCATGTACGTATCTGTTCATGTACGTATCGATGAATAAGCTGTGCACGTGACCACTGATCGTAATTCGTGAGACAGCGTGTCACGGGAGATAAATAGGGGGTGGGCAAGTAGGGGGGGGAGGGGTGGCACGTGTCGTGAGAGCCAGGTCGCTACGGGGGGGGGGTAGAGGGGGGAGGGGTATTTTCAAGGACACGCTATGAACGTTTTGTTCGAATATTTGTTGGCTTGTTTGATCATTTTATTTTCTCTTTTGTGTTTTTCGTAAATGTTAGCATTTATTTTTTTTTCATTCATTCACTCATCGATATATCTATATCCTTTCTGAAGTTTTAGTAAGTTTACATTTATCGGGAGTAAATTTCGGTGCAGTGAAAATATGTAAACCACATACAAACACACAGACACGAGCGCTCACATACACACCCATATACTCATATATATATTCATATAAATCTAGATGGATAGACAATATATAGATGAGATAGAGAGAGAGATATAGATAGATAGATAGAGAGATAGATAGAGAGAGAGATAAGATAGATAGAGATAGAGAGAGAGAGAGAAGAGAGAGAGGAGAGAGAGAGAGAGAGAGAGAGATATAGATATAGATAGAAATATATGAACATAAATATGCCTTATATATAAATATATATATATATATATATATATATATATATATATATATATATATTATATATAATATATAATATAATATATATAATATATATTATACAATACACCACACACATACATACATACATACATACATAAATATATATATATATATATATATATATATATATATATATATATATATAATATATATATATATATATACATATATATATATATATATATATATATATATNATACGTACATACATACATACATACATACATACATACGTACATACATACATACATACATACATACATACATACATACACATAAATATAAATTATATATATATATATATATATATATATAATATATATATATATATATATATATATATATATATATATATATATATATATAATATATATAATATATTATATGTATATATAATATGTGCATGTAGTAATAAGCCATAACCAACAGAAATGAAAAGAAAGACAAAGAGAGGAAATTCGCCTCCAAAATGAAACGAACCCAGAGAGTTATAAGCCTAAAAGAGCTAATTAAAATCATTAATACAGAAATGAGCTTATGTCTCGTGGCTGTCAATGTGTCGTTAATTAAAGGGGGAGGAAGGGGGGGCAGGGAAAGAAAAAGCGTGATAAAAAGATCAAATGATTTCATAGAGAGGGTTATTAAGGCTAATTTCCTTTTTTGACTCCTGTTTTTTTACTGTTACTATTATTAGTATCATATAACTTTTTAATTTATTATCATTTTATTGTTATCATTATCATCGATGAATTTATTGTTGTTGTTGTTGTTGTTTTTGTTGTTGTAACCTATAGTAGTAGTAGCATCATTGTTATTGTTATCATTAGTAATATTGTTATTATCATAACCCTTATCAATATCATTATCATTATCATTATTATTATTACTATTACTGTTATTGCTGTTATCATTCTCATTATTATGATTAATTTTAATATCGCTTTCTTTGTTTTTGTTATTTTTATCATCAGTAGTATTGTTATTACAATAATCCTGATCATTATCATTATCATTGTCATTATCATCATCATTACTATTATCAATATTATTATCCTTATTACTATAATTATCATTATTATCGTTACTGTTATCATCGTTTTTATATGATTATTATTATCATATTTAACATCATTAATATCATCATCATCATCATCATCATCATTATCATTATTACTATAACTAATACTATTTCTATTACTATTATCATTACTATTACTACTATTATTATCAGGACTATTATGATCACAATTAACATTAACATTCTTAGAGTCTTTTTATCAGCATAACCATTATCATAACTTCTTTCACCACTGATACCAACAACAACAATACCACAAGATCAAGAAATTACTAAAATAAAAAAATGACTAAAATCAGAAAATGACAATAAAAATGACTAAAATAAAAAAAATACTAAAATAAAAAATGACTAAAATAAAAAGAAACTAAAATAAAAAATACTAATATAAAAGAAACTAAAAAAAAGACAAATAAAAAAATGACCAAAATAAAAAGAAACTAAAAAAAGTAATATAATAAAAAAAAGAACTAAAAAATCAAATAAAAATTACTAAAATAAGAAATAACAAAAAAAAAAAGACAAAAAAAAAAAAAATAAATAAAAATAAAATAAAACAGGACTAAATCTAACCAGTATTAAAACGACCTTCAAAACCACTGTTACCAAACCCACCAAAACAAACAAACAAACAAACAAACAAACAGTCTGATGTTAAAGTGAACAAAGTGAGGAAAATTTACTCTATTCCGACATTCAAATAACACCCAGCCATGTTCAGCGAGTAGCGTGATCATCCATCTGCCAGCATAGCCAATTTAGACTGGCGGTGGAAGGTGCAGGGACTGGGTTTAAATCCTTATATAACCCGAGCAAATTGGAGATTACATTTAGTTGGACACGCCTGTAATCCCGCCACGAAGGGAGCGGTGGTGTAAAAAAGTATACAGAGAGATACAGAGAGGAAAGAGAGAGAAGTCGTGCAGACTTCGCCTTCGGAGGTCGTGCAGAGTCTTCGGAGGTGCCAGGTGCAAGGAGGTCGTTCTTCGGAGGTCGTGAAGAAGGTCGTGCAGAGAC
This sequence comes from Penaeus vannamei, assembly GCF_003789085.1. Lineage (NCBI taxonomy): Eukaryota > Metazoa > Arthropoda > Malacostraca > Decapoda > Penaeidae > Penaeus > Penaeus vannamei. The sequence goes on along the minus strand of NW_020871314.1, from coordinate 87,017 downwards.
AGAGCTTTCGTGAGTCTTTTCGTGCAGAGTCTTCGGAGGTCGTGCAGTTTCGAGGTCGTGCGTCCGTGCAGAGTCTTCGGAGGTCGTGCAGAGTTTCGGAGTCGTCGCAGAGTCTTCGGAGGTCGTGCAGAGTCTTTTGGAGGTCGTGCAGAGTTCGGAGGTCGTGCAGAGGCAGAGTCTTTCGTCTCTTGGAGGTCGTGCAGAGTCTTCGGAGGTCGTGCAGAGTTTCGAGGGTCGTGCAGAGTCTTCGGAGGTCGTGCAGAGTTTTCGGGTCGTCAGAGTCTTCGAGTGCTCTTCGGAGGTCGTGCAGAGTCTTTTCGCTGCAGAGTCTTCGGAGGTCGTGCAGAGTCTCGGACAGGTCGTTGCAGAGTCTCCGGAGGTCGCTGCAGCAGGTTCTTCCAGGTCGTGCAAGTCTTCGGAGGTCGTGCAGGAGTCTTCCGGAGTGTCGTGCAGTAAGTCTTCGAGGTGCAGAGTCTTCGGATGGTCGTGCAGGAGTCTCCGGAGGTTCGTGCAGAGGTCTTCCGGAGTCGTTGCAGAGGTCTTCGGAACGGCTCGTTCAGAGGTTCTTCTGAGGTTCGTGCAGAGTCTTCGAAGCGTCGACGCAGAGTCTTCGGAGGTGTGCCAAGTTTTTTCGGATGGTCGTGCAGAGTTTTCGTGGGGTCGTGCAAAGGTCTTTGGAGGTCGTCAGAGTCTTCGGAGGTCGTTGCAGATTTTCGGAGGTCGTGCAAGAGTCTTTGGGGCTCGTTGCAGGAGTCTTCGGAGTTTTCGTTGTAGGAGTTTTCGGAGTGGTCGTGCAGAAGTCTTTGGAGGTCGTGCAGAGTTTTCGGGGGTTCGTGCAGAGTCTTCGAGGTCGTGCAGAGTCTTTGGAGGTCGCTGTCGCAGAGGTCCTTTGGAGCGTCGTTTGCAAGAGATCTTCGTGGTAGTCGTGCAGAGTCTTCGGAGGTCGTGCAGAGTCTTCGGAGGTCGTGCAGAGTCTTCGGAGGTCGTGCAGAGTCTTCGGAGGTCGTGCAGAGTCTTCGGAGGTCGTGCAGAGTCTTCGGATGGTCCGTCTGCAGAGTTTTCGGGAGTCGTTTGCAAAGCTCTTTGGAGGTCGTGCAGAGTTCTCGGAGGCTTCGTGCGAGTTTTTCGGAGGTCGTGCAGAGTCTTCGTGCAGAGTTTTCGGAGTGTCGTAGAGTTTTTCCGTGCATGTCTTTGGGGTCGTGCAGAGTTTTTTCGGGAGGTCGCTGCAGATTCTTCCGGAGGTCGTGCAGAGTCTTTGGCAGAGTCGTGCAGAGTCTTTGGGAGAGTCTTCGTGCTAGAGTTTCGGAGTCGTGCAGAGTTTTCGGAGTTCTTCGGAGTGCAGAGGTCTTTGGAGGTCGTGCAGAGCTCTTCGGAGGGTCGCTGAGAGTCTTCGGAGGTCGTGCAGAGTCTTCGGAGGTCGTGCAGAGTCTTCGGAGGGTCGGTCTTTCGGAGGTCGTGCAGAGTTTTCGGGAGGTCGTGCAGGAGTCTTCGGAGCGTCGTGCAGCAGTCTTCGGAGGTCGTGCAGAGTCTTTGGAGGTCGTTGAGAGTCTTCGGAGTCGTGCAGAGTCTTTGGAGGTCGTGCAGAGTTCTTTTGGAGGTCGTTGCAGTAGTCTCCAGGGGGTCGTGCAGTAGTTTCGCGAGGTCGTGCAGAGTCTCAGAGGTCGTGGCAGAGTCTTGGAGGGTCGTGGCAGAGTCTTCGGAAGGTCGTGCTAGGAGTCTTCGGACGGTCGTGCAGAGTCTTCGGAGGGTCGTGCTGGAGTCTTCGGAGGTTCGTGCAAAGAGTCTTCGGAGTTTCGTGCAGTAGGTCTTTCGGAGAGTCCGTTGCAGAGTCTTCGGAGGTCGTGCATGAGTTCTTCGGAGAGAGTCTTTCGCAATGCGGAGGTCGTGCAGAGTCTTCGGAGGTCGTGCAGAGTCTTCGGAGGTCGTGCAGAGTCTCCAGAGGTCGTGCCAGAGTCTTCTTCGTGGATGCAGAGTCTTGCATTTCTTCCGGAATGTCTTTAAGGGCTTCTTTGGTGACTCGTAGCTCGTATCGAAGCAAAATGTGAAGCAAGAGAAGGAGAATTTATAATCCATAAGATGTGAAGATTGGACGAGCTTCTTGTCATGTTGAACCGGTGCTCTAAGCTAATCCGAAGTAGAGAACGTTCGCTCTTTCTGTCTCTATCTCTTTCTCTCTCTCTATTCTCTCTCCCTCTCTCCCTCCCTCACCCTCTCCCTCTCCCTCCCTCTCCCTCACCCTCTCCCTCACCCCTCACCCTTCCCTCCTCCCCCTCTCCCTCACCTCCACCCTCTCCCTCTCTCCCTCACCTCCACCCTCACCCTCACATCCTCTCCTTTCCTCTCCCAAACTTTTATTTTCACCAAAGAGCTCTCTCGCTGTCTTTTTTTTTTTTTTTTTTTTTTTTTTTACACGAACCAGGAATATCGCTCGTGATATATAATACAAGGGGCGCGTCTTGCCTTGAGCTCTATCGCAAGAAAACACTTAGCGGATAATACACATTATTAGAATAACTCGTGAGCTTCAGACTTGCACTTGGAGTGTCGTGACCAGACCGTAAATATAGATTTTAATCCTCGTATTTTTCTTTGTCTTCTTTGTTTATTCATTTTTTTTCATTATATATTCTTTATTATTCTTTATTTTTTTTCTTCTTTCTTTATTTATATTTATTTATTTATTTTTCTTTTCTTCTTTATTATTATTTATTCTTTCTTCTTTCTTTCATCTATTTCTTTAAGCCATATTTCATGGCACTGAAATGTGGCTTAAACGTCAATTCAAATTTATGAACACTATTGAGGAATTTTAAAGTTGAAAATCCTTATACTGAAGCACGGTAGTAATGATGATAACGGTAATAATGATAATTATCTTAATAATCGTGATATTGAGAATGAGGATAATATTAGTGATGGTGATAATGGTGATGGCAGCTAAAGTGAGAATAATGATAATGAAATAATAACGATGAGAATAAGTAGGGGAAAACATAACAACAGAATAATAATAACAATAATGATAATGATTGATAATATAATAATAATAGTAATAATAATAACGAAGGGAATAATATGATAATAATAATAACAATAGTATTAATAATAACAATGATAATGATAATAACAAAGTATTAATAATAACAATGATAATAATAATGATAATGATGATAATAATAATGATAATAATAACAATAGCAATAGTAATAAAAAATCTAATAATCATAGTAACAAAAAATAAAATAATGTTAATAATAATAATAATGGTAAAATGATAATAATGACAACAACAACTATCATAATACTATCATCGACAATAATAACAATAATAACAATAATAACAACAACAACAATATTGATAATAACAATAGCAACGTCAAACTCAAAGTAACACCAACATACACACTTATAAGCCAACATAAACAGGAAACATAAACACATTTGCAGACACAGCAGCTTTACTCGTCGGACAAGGGCACAACATAACCCTGGTCCATAAAGCATGAGTTCTTGTTGAGACACACTCTCGAGAAGGAAATTCAAAGTCTAAATGTGTCTTCTAAAAACATATTGTAATTAGAAGGATGTATGCGTAAAAAGGGGGGGGGGGGGGGGAAAGGGGGGGGGAAGGGGGGGGGTAGGGAGGGGGAGGTTGGATGGTTCATTTATATCACTTTGTTTGGCCTTCAATTTTTGTGATTATTTTCTTTCGTTCTCTGGAAGAAAATGTCTTTTGTGTTGTCTCTTATTTTCTCTCCCTCTATGACTTCCGTTACCCTCTTGTTATTACATCTCTTATTGGGATATTCTTTCATTCTCCATTCTGCTCTTTCCTCTTTCACTCTCTCTCTCTCTCTCTCTCTCTCCTCTCTCTCTCTCTCTCTCTCTCTCTCCTCTCTCTCCCTCCCTCCCCTCTCCCTCCCTCTCTCTCTCTCTCTCTCTCTCTCTCTTCTCTCTCTCTCTACTCTCTCTCTCTCTCTCTCTCTCTCGTCTCTCTCTCTCTCTGTCTCCCCTCTCTCTCCTTCTCTCTTCTCTCTCTCTCTCTCGTCTCTCTCTCTCTCTCTCATCTCTCTCTCTGTCTCTCTCTCTCTCTCTCTCTCCTCTCTTATCTGCACCCCCCTCTCTCTCTCTCTCTCTCTCTGCCCCCCCCCCCCCTCTCTCTCTCTCTCTGCCCCCCCCTCTCTCTTCTTTTACCCCCCCCCTCTCTCTCTCTCTCTCTTGTTCTTTGTACCTAATACCATTCCTTAATTACTATGATTTACCTCATCCCTTCGCTTTCACAAACTCCCTGTTTACAATGTGGACGAAATTTTAGGGGGAGGAAAGTGCGAAATGTTTGGATACACAAACACGGAATCTAATTATGCTGACGCTTCCCTGCTTCGCTAAAAGAGAGATACAGTGTAAAGGGTAAAATCGGGAAGGAAATGTAAATAGCGAAAATAAACAATTGATGTAACTCTGCATTTTGTTTTTTCTTTCTTTTTCTGTCTGTTTCTTTTTTTCTCTCTCTCTTTCTGTCCATCTTTCTCTCAACACTCGATCCATTCGAGAGAGAGAGAGAAAGACGGAGAGAGGAGACGAGAGATAGGAGAGAGAGAGAGAGAGAGAGAGAGAGAGAGAGAGAGAGAGAGAGAGAGAGAGAGAGAGAGAGAGAGAGGAGAGAGAGAGAGAGAGAGAGAGAGAGAGAGAGAGAGAGAAGAGAGAGGAGAGAGAGAGAAGAGAGAGAGAGGAAAGAGACAGACAAACAATTAGAGACAGACATACAGACACAAACAACACAGAAAAAAATACACACACACAAAACACGCAAACCAAACACAACCCCCCCCCCCCCATCCAAAGGACACACACAATCAAACACAAACAAAAACCCCACGAAAGACAAGACACCAACAACAACACCAAAAAAAAAAACAAAACAAAAAAAGATATCAACAACAACAACAACACCAAAAAAACCAAAACAACAACAACACAAAGAGAGACTCCTTTGCGGCAATGAAAACGAAGTGGCAGATGAACAGAAGTGAACACGATTTCGTACTTCCCCGATCTGTTCACGGAGGAATCGTCCAGTCAGATGTGTCACTCATTTTTAAAACTGCGATCAGATGGATTCTTTATGTACTTGTTTTTTTTTCTTTCTTTCTTTTCTTCTTTATGTTCTTGTTTTTTTTTGTCTTTTTCTCTTTTGGGGAGACCGCAGAGTTTTTTTTTTATTGTTATTCTACTATTTTCTTTATTATCGTTATCGTTATTACTTGAAATTGATCATTATTATTATTATTATTATTGTTATTTCCTTGTTGTTAATTATATTTCATATATCATTATTATTGATTGCTATCATTATTGTTCATTTCTGTCATTTTCATCATTATTATCTTATTTTTATTATTAATCAAATTCATCATTATTATATCACTCATTCATTTCTTCATTATCACCATTACTTTGCTCACTACTATTACCATTATCATAAAACTGTATCAACATCGCTGTTACTATATTTTTTTATTATACTATTGATATAATTTTCTACTATTATTATTATTTCATCATCATTTTCATTATTCCATCAATATTTTTCATTGACTTTTTAATCAAATTTTCATAACATCATTATCTCTATTCATCATATGTACAATCTAAATTCCTTGATATATTTAATGCTATTGTTGTTCTTTCAATCAAGTATTAGATTATTTAGTATATTAGCCATTTTTATAAATGATGCTGTTATCTATTATTCCTTCCTTTTCTCTTGCTAAATGGCTATCCATTGATATAACTAATACATCTATCCCACGTTTTTCCTCTTTTTACTTAAATTGATTAAAAAAAAAAAAAAAAAAAAAAAAAAAAAACAGTCTTCATAGAAAACGCGACATCATGAAAGAGTCATCGGGGGTAACTTTTTTCTTTTGAATGATCTCTGAATTACTTTTCTCTCCGACATGGTTTTCCAATAACGTTGCCACAAAAGCCCAAGGGTTAATCCCTGGATAAAACATTTTCCGTTTTTTTTTATTCCCTTGGCTAAAAAAAAAGATAATAAAATGTTACCAATTTTAGTAACAGGATTTTTTTTCTTCTTTTTCCGCAGTGCAAGAAACAAATTCGAGACTAATATTATCCTGTTCTGCATTTAAAATGGAAGAAACTGCAATCTTTTTTTAAACTTTTTAATCTTTATTCATCCATCTATCTATCTGTCTATCAGCATCTATTTAATTATGTCATTATCGCCTCTAGTCATCTGTCTATCTATATTTACATTTACATTTATCTACTTATCTATCTGTGTGTGTGTGTGTGTGTGTGCGGGCTCACTGCTGTGTGTGTGTGTGTGTGTGTGTGTGATGTGTGTGTGTGTGTGTGGTGTGTTGTGTGTGTGTGTGTGTGTGTGTGTGTGTGTGTGTGTGTGTGTGCTGTGTGTGTGCGCGCCGGCGTTATATAACGATTACTTAGACCACGTAAGTTCCCAAATCTAATAATAATCCCAAAATCAACCCCAACTTTCCTTGATAGAGATTATAGAGTATGCCATCTCAGCGGTCTTCAAACTTATTTTTTTTCTTTTTTTCTTTTTTTTCTTCTTCCCCCTTTTCTTTTTTTTTATCGCGATCGGGTCTGGCTCCTGTCCCTTTCGTCGCCTTTTTTTTTCTCTTCTTTTTTTTGCAACGTCTATTGCACAAGAGTCGGTCGTTTTTACACCCTCTCTTTATCCGGTTTGGAAAAAAAAACTCTCTTTCCTCACGGATTTCATTCATATCTATGGTTTCTAGCTGTGGTTTTTTTTTTTTTATCATGGTTATAACAATGATTCTTATTCATTTATTTCATTATTATCCTTTCTCGGTTACTATTATTACTGTCGATCGAATATCATTATCATTTTATTTACTATATCAATATATCATTCCATTCATTTATCTCTATCATTGCTATTTTCTTTATTGCTATTACAACTGCTATTATCATTATCATTATCACTATCAATGTTAATATATTTATATACAATATATTATTATCGTCATTATTCATCATAATAGTTAGCAGTGTTGCCATCATCATTATTATTGTTATTGTAATTATCATCATCATTATCGTTACTACAATTACTTTTATCATTATCATCATTATTACTATAATTACTTCTTATCCTTCGTTTATCATGACATTATTTACTCATATCTACTTTTATCCTTTATCACTATAATTACTTTACTCTCTTATACACACATCTATTACTTATGAATTACTTTTATCCTTATCATCATTATACTATCTAATTACTTACATCATTATTATACTATAATTACTTTCATCATTATCATTCAGATGCGTCGCGGCAGCCACGCAGGAAACTACAGCAGCAGCATCGTCATCATTTTCATCATCACTATCATCACCATCTATCACTGATACAATTCATTTTCTGCCAACATCACGAGTACCAAGTCACCACCACCCAACATTACCCCAAACATTTTTAATCACCAAGACTACCAGTCTTTATCACCACAATCCACGAATCACCATAAATTAAATATCGTTGATTGTAGTTATCATCATCACAAACTCAAACTTCAATTACAGTTGATTTTTTACCCCATTGTTGTTGTTGACTTCATTAAAATGTATATCCCACAATCCACAGTATATTTCATTTCGCGTTTTCATGTTGCATCATAGTCGAGACAACAAAGCCCGGGCGAAACACACGCATGTCGGGAATGGGAATGGAATGGGGAGCGGGAATGGGAATCGGGGAGGGGGAATGGGGAATCAGGGGGGGCGGGCGGAATGGGAATCGGGGGACGGGGATGGGAATGGGGGGCGGATCAGGGGGACGGAATGGGAATCGCGGGGGGGAGGGGAATCTAGGGCGGCGGGAATGGGAATCGGGAGGACCGGGGAATCGGGGAATAGGAATCGGGGACGGGAAATAGGAATCGGGAGACGGGAATGGGAATCGAGGGACGGGGAATGGAATCGGGGACGAATGGAAATCGGGGAACGAGAATGGAATCGGGAGGGGGGATAGGAAGCGGGGGACGGGATAGGAAGTAGGGAGGGCAGGGAATGGGAATCGGGAAATAGAATCGGGGGGGTAAATGGGAATCGGGGGACGGGAATATGGGAATCGGGACGGGAATAGGAATGGGGGGGGGACGGGAATGGGAACGGGGGACGAGGAATAGGAGGGGGACGGAATGGAATCGGGGGACGGGAATGGGGAATCGGGGGAAGGGAGAGGGAGGGAGGATAATCCCACTGGGTTTTGATAATCAGTTTAATTGATATTACGCCTCTCACTTTACCAGCCGGGGAAAAGGAGTTTTTTTTTCAGTCGACAAACTTTTTTTTTTCTCTATTATAGATAAGATGTATAGATGAGGAATTGAAAAAAGGGGGGAGTGTGGAGGTCAGATGGAGGGAAAAGGTAGATGGGCGAAGAGAGAGAGAGAGAGAGAGAGAGAGAGAGAGAGAGAGAGAGAGAGAGAGAGAGAGAGAGAGAGAGAGAGAGAGAGAGAGAGAGAGAGAGAGAGAGGAGAGAGAGAGAGAGGAGAGAGAGAGAGAGAGTAGAGAGAGAAGAGAGGACAGAGAGAAGAAAGACAAAGAGACAGAGAGAGAGAGAGACAGAGAGAACAAGAAAGAAAAGAAAAGAAAACAAACGAAAGAGCCAAACTAAAAAAAAGAACCAAACAGACAAACATAACAAGAGAGAGGAAGCGACCAGCATCTAACGGATCTCCCTTCCTCCCCCGCGCTTGTAAATGGCCTGGCCCACTGATCCCAATTAAGCAGTTGCCTATGATATCTTGAGCAAACAGACAGCAAGTCGAAGCCACAGAGCGCATTAGAAGCCTCTGGTATTAGAACTAGGGGGGGGGGGGCTGGCTTTGTGCATATGTGATAAGAGCGTTCGTTCGCTTAACAGTTTTTAAGAAAGGATCTGAAATGAATGGGGAGGATTTGGTTGAAAAGGAGTTTTTTTATTTGTTTTCTTTTTTCTTTATCTCTCTCGTTATCTATCCATCTGTCTGTCTGTCTCTTTCTCTATCTATCTCTCTTTCTCTCTCTCTCTCTCTCTCATCTATCTATCTATCTATCTCCCTTATCTCTCTCTCTCTCTCTATCATCTATCTATCTATCTATCTCTATCTATCTATCTATCCATCTATGTATATGTATATCTTTCTACCTACATATTTACCTATCTGTATCTATATCTATCTATATAGCTATCTCTCTATTTATCTATCTGTATCTATATCCATATCTATCTATTCATCTCTCTATCTAAGCCTACCTACCTATCTTTTCTTTTCCCTCTCTCTCTCTCTTTCTCTCTCTCTCTCTCTTTTCCTTTTCCTTTTTTAGGAGCCTCGGATGGGAGTGAGGAGAATAAGAAAAAGAAAGAGAGGAAAGACCATTTCAAGAGTACACATTGCAGGATAAACACGTGACGTCATGCATTGCTCCCGATCGACCCAGCATTAGCCAATCAGCTGATGCAAAGCGGACTTCCTTAGCTGAAAGTATTTGTTGACTTCCGCAGAAAATTTGCTCAGATGACACTATGAGTAGGATGACTAATCGGTTTAACTGTGTCTCGCTCTCGCTGTGTGTTTGTCTTCATTCATATCACTTAACTAGCCTTCTGTATGTAAACGGATACATACGTGCGAAGATACACACACACACACACACACACACACCACACACACATATATATATATATATATAATATATATATATATATATATATATATATAATATATATATATATATATATGTATATGTGTGTGTGTCTCCGCATCTTATTCAGTTCAGAGCTTTCGTGGGTCGTCCATAATATAGATAATACATAGAATTATATTGTATATAATACATTACGTGCGTCGATACATATACATATATATGTATGTAGTCGTTGTGTCTCAAATTTACAATGCGCCTTGATTGTTGTTTCTCAGTGCTTACCTGTGGAAAGAAAAATTGCATTAAGTATGAACATTTTTTGCAAAATAAAATAAATTTTAGATTTTAAAGATAGGTACACCGTCAGATAGATAGATAGATAGATAGATAGATAGAGAGAGAGAGAGAGAAGAGAAGGTCGAGAGGAGAGTCAGGATGAGGATCGAGAGAGAGAGAGTGAGAGAGAGAGAGAGAAGAAGAGGAAGAGAGAGAGATAGAGAGAGAGGAGAGAGAAGAGAAGAGAAGAGGGACAGAAAACAGACAGACAGACAGACAGACAAACAGACAGAGAAAGGCAGAAGACAGACAAATGAAAGAAACGAAGGAACGAAAATGTAACAAAATGTTTGCTTCTCTACATAAGAAAAATAAAAAAATTGCTACACCATGTCAATGATATATTCTAATACACCGAGAGTATTTACAAACATTACCCAACAGATTTTACGACAGATATATTCCTTCGAGTCGAAAATTCCTGATCTAAAAGTCGTTGTTTTTGCATTACAAATTCCGTCCATGACCATGAAGACAGACACGAGTCAGGAAGTCTTAAAATCTTCGTTTTGTAAGTTCGAATGTTTCATAATCATACATGTGTGTGTTTGTGTGTTTCCGTGTGTGTTTACGCGCGCGTTTTTGTGTGCTCACAGATGTGTATCTGTTTGTACATGTATATATGTATATTTATGTGTGTTGTGTGTGTGTGTGTGTGTGTGTGTGTGTGTGTGTGTGTGTGTGTTGTGCGGTGTGCGTGCGTGGTGCGTGTGCGTGCGCGTGGTCGTGTGCGTATTCGTGTGCATGTGTCCGTGTCCGTTTCCGTGTCCGTGTGCGTGTGTGAATGCCGCGATGAACCAATGGCAGTTGCAAAAACCTGCTCTCAGACTGCTGGCACGAGTCCGATCTCACGGCGAGAAACGGCTCACTTCCTTCAGAGGTCAAGCGGTAGCAGAGTCGCCGCCGGGGGGGGAGGGTGAGCGAGACCGCAGTCAGGCAAGGGCGTGTGTGTGTGTGTGTGTGTGTGTGTGGTGTGTGTGTGTGTGTGTGTGGTGTGTGTGTGTGTGTGTGTGTGTGTGTGTGTGTGTGTGTGTGTGTGTGTGTGTGTGTGTGGTGTGTGTGTGTGTCTGTGTGTGTGTGTGTGTGTGTGTCTATATATATAGACAGATAGATAGATAGACAGACAGATAGACAGATAGACAGATAGATAGATAAATGAATAGATAAACATACTGTAGCAGTTATATAAGCCTCTACTCTCCCCATACATTTTAGTGAGCGATCTACTCATTCCAAGCAACCTGTCTATCGATCTCTCTATCAATCCACCCAACCATCCACCTGTCCTCTCCTCTGCAAGATTATGTTATCCATCAACTTGCATCGCTGTCGCCCACGATCCTTCAATGGGCGAGCCTAATTAAGCCTTTGTTTCTCTTTCTCCCCAAGGTCTGTCTCCTTTTCAGGCTTCGTTCACTGGCTATAGGTTCGTCGGTGTGGTTTCAACCCTTTCGTTCGTTCGTGTGTCTCTTCCTTGTTTTCTTTATTTATTTATTCATTCGTACCTTCTTTTTTTGTTTTTATTCTTACTTCCTCCGTTTGTTCCTCATATACATCCTTCGTTTCTCACTTGTTTCATTCCTTTCTTCCTTTCCTCCCTCCCTCCATCCCTCCTCTTTTCTTTCTTTCTGTCTTTCTTTCTTTCTTTTCTTTCTTTTTTCTTTCTTCTTTCTCTCCTTTCCTTCCTTCCTTCTTTCCTTCTTTCTTTCTTTCCTTTTTCTTCCTTCCTCCCCATCCATCCACCCATCCCTCCTCCTTCCTTTCTTCTTCTTTCTTCCCTTCGTCCCCCTCCTTCTCCTCCCTTCCTTTCTTCTTCTTCTCCCTTCCTTCCCTTTTTCTTCCCTCTTTCATCCCTTCCTTCTTCTCCCCTTCCTTCCCGGTATTTTCCCTTCCTATAAATCGTTTATGTTACTTTTTCTGATAGAGGGACCATGTTTACGATCTCTTTTTTGGTTGGGTCGTTTCAGAATCCAAATATCGTTTGGCCTTCTCGCTTCCTTTCGCGCTTTTTCCTGTCTGTCTGTCTGTCTGTCTGCATTTATCTGTCTCTGTTGCTCTGTCTCTCTTTGTCTCTGTCTCTTCTTTGGCTCTGTCTCTCTCTCTCTCTGTCTTTCCTCTCCCTCTCTCTCCCTCCATCTGTCTTACTCTCTTTTCTCCCTTTCTCTCTTCCTGCCCTTCCTTTCCTTCCTCCCTTCCTCTCCTCTCCTCTCCTCTCACTCTCCCTTCCTCTCCTCTCCATCTCTCCTCCCTCTTCCTCTCCTCTCCTCTCACTCTCCCTTCCTCTTTATATCTTTCTCAGGAGATGAAACGAAGTTTTTTACCCCTCTCTTTATTTCTTCTGCTTCATTCGCAGAGCTTATTATAAACACAGAATCTAATCCTCTTTCTTTTCAGAGAATCCCCTTTCTTAGCGAGTATACGATGCTTGTTATCTAGCGCTGCAAAGTTTATACATTTGAACGTCTCTAAACCGTTTGTAATTGAATTAAACTTGAAAAGAGTCTCTCAACGCCTCTGGCAACTTTCCCATGCCAGATGTTACTAGCTGACTTAATTGATTTTATCCCCATGAACTGATTTTAAAATAATAATAATAATAAGAAGAAATAAAAATGGACAAAGTTATATCGCTAGCCTAATATTCTATAAGGTATACAAAAAAAAAAAAAAAAAAAAAAAAAAATCTTTCTACACATCCAGAAAAATCAGCCTATCCAAATATAAAAAAAAATAAATAGATAAATCATAAATGAACAAAGTAAAATTATATAAACCCAAATATTTTTTTAAATGAAAAACAAATAAAGTGAAATCATGTAAAACCAAAATGCACTAAAATTAACAAATTAAATTAATAAAGTGAAATTATGTAAACGCAAATGCATTAAAATAAGTAAATAAATTGAAATTATTTTAACGGGAAAAGTTATTCCATTAGTTATGTGTCGATGGCTGTCTATATGATGGATGGATATGGATGGATGGATGGATGGATGGATGGATGGATGGAATGGATATGGAGATGGATGATGGTGCACAATGGATGTCATGATGGATGGATGGATGGATCGGATGGATGGATGGATGGATGGATGGAATGGATGGATGGATACAGATGGATGATATGGATGGATGGATGGAAGATACGGATATATAATGGATTGATGGATGGATGGATGGATGGATGGAATGGGTGGATGGGTGGATGGATGATGGAAGGAAGGAAGGAAGGAAGGAAGGAAAGACGGAGGAAGGAAGGAGGATGGGATGGATGGATGGATGGATGGATGGATGGATGGAGGGTGATGGATGGATGGATGGATGGGTGGATGGATTATGTGTAATGGGATGGATGTGTTGTGGATGGATGGATGGAGTGCGATGGGTAGGTGATGGATGGATGGATGGATGGATGGATGATGGATGGATGGATGATGGATGGAAGGAAGGAAGGAAGGGAATATGGAGGGAAGGATGTGTGTATGCATGTATGTGTATGTATGTATGCAAGTATTTATGTATATGTATATAAGTATCTATGTATATGTATATATGTATGTTTGCGCATATATGTTTATTAATGAATGTGTGTGTGGCGTGTGTGCGTGCGTGATGTGTGTGTGTGTGTGTGTGTGTGTGTGTGTGTGTGTGTGTGTGTGTGTGTGTGTGTGTGTGTGTGTGTGTGAATGTAGCCAAATAGGCATGTAAGTATGTAAATAGATTGTTACCCACGTATCAATCCATTCATTATTGTCAATCTATCAGACCCTCTCCCTCACTTTCTCCTCTCCTCACTGTCTTCCCCTCCCTTCTCTCTCCTCTTCTCCTCCTTTGCCTCTTCCCTTTATCCAAGAGCCTCTCACTTCTACCCATTATCCTGACAGAAATTTACAAACAGAGGATAACATCTCAAGGTGTTTATTAGGAAGCCAACCCGTCTTCTTTTTCTTTTTCTTTTCTTTTTCTTCTTCTTCTTCCTCGTTGTCTGCCTCTTCGTTCTCCTCCTTCTTTCTCCCCCTCTCACTCTTACCCCTCCTCCCCCGCTCCTCTCGCCCCCCTCCCACCTCCCCTCCCTCTCCCTCTCCTCCCCCCCTCCTCCCTCTCCCTCCCCTCCCCCCTCTCCTCTCCCCTCTCCCTTCCCTCTCCCTGCCCATCCCCTCCCTCTTCTCTCCCCCTCCCCCCTCCTCCCCTCTCCCTCTCCCTTTCCCTCCCCCCTCCCTTTCCTCCTCCTCCCTTCCCCTCATACGATACCCCCTCCCCATCGGGATGAGGACCCAAGCACAGCATCCCTTCGCCGTCTTGAGTGCTTCTCGCCTCCCTGTTGATTGTGCAATTGCTTGAAGCCGTGAATCCGTTTTCTATAATTTCCTGCCTCGACGCCCCGTGCCCTTGTACTTTCCGCTCTGACGATTGCAGTGTTTGTGGGCACTTGCAAGGAGGCTCTGCGCACGGCGGTAGTCCTTTCGGCTCTTGGTTATTATTATTATTATTATTATTATTTATATTATTATTATTATTATTATTATTATTTTATTATTATTATTATTATTATTATTTATTATTATTATTATTATTATTATTATTATTATTATATTATTATTATTATTATCATTATTATATTATTTATTATTATTCCATTATCATTATCATTATATTTATCATTATCATTATTATTATTATTATTATTAGTAGTAGTAGTAGTATAACATTATTATTATTATTATTAAGTTTTGGGGGCTAAAAAACTAATGCAAAATGAATTGGTTTATTTCTGGTGGGAAATCGGTTCTGTTTGGCGAGAGATAGCGTTGTCTCCGTGTCCAAAAACACAGGAGATAGACAGGTCATGGAGAAGTAAAAAAAAGGAAAGTTGAGTTCGTCTTGAGAAGAAGCTTTTGCAAAAATGGAGATGGGGTCCGCCGGGCGTTTCCTCTCCCCTTCCCCCAAATCTCTCTTTCTTTTTATTTCTCTCTCTACTGTTGTCTCTCTCTCTCTCTTTCCCTCTTCCCTCTTCCCACTCTCCCTCTTTCCTTATCTCCCTCTCTCTCTCTTCCTCTCTTCTCTCTCCTCTCTCTCTCTCTCTCTCTCTCTCCCCTCTCCCCCTCTCCCTCTCCCTCTCTCCCTCCCTCCCCTCCCCTCTTCTCCCTCTCTCCCTCTCTCTCTCCCCTTCCCCCTCCCCTCTCCCCCCTCCTCTCCCCTCCCCTCTCTCCCCCTCCCTTCCCCCCTCCCCTCCTACCCCTCCCTCCCTACCCCTTTCTCCCCTCCCTCCTCTCTCTCTCTCTCCCTCTCCCTCTCAAACCCAACAAGGAAGCGAAGCGCAAGAGAGCAGCAGCGTCTCGTACAACCGCAGGGAGACTAATAATACAGGCGAGGGCAGTGAAGGGCGCGGGAGGCGAGTGCGTTTCTGGAGGGAAATACGGCTTCTCGGTTGATTCTTGGAAAAAAAGGGAAAAAAATGATTGAAAAAATAATGTGATGATAAAAAAGGAATGGATATGAAAAAAATAATAATGGTGATAAAAAATACGTGTGTGTGTTTGGTGGGGGAGGGGTCGTGTGTGCGTGTGTTGTTTGTTTGTGTTGTTTGTTTGTGTGTGTGTGTGTGTGTGCGTGTGTGTTGTTGTGTGTGCGTGTGCGTGTGTGTGTGTGTGTGTGTGTGTGTGTGTGTGATGTGCATATATTTATTTACATACCTGACATAATTTTACAACCACTCGCTACTCAAAAAAAAAAAAAAAAAAAAAAAAAAAAAAAAAAAAAAAAAAAAAAAAAAAAAAAATAGATATATATATATATATATATATATATATATATATATATATATATATATATATAATATATATATATATATAAGAATCCCCATAAAACACACGCGTCATACCCGACAAAACAAATAAACATAAACCAAACCAAATAAATGATTTAATAAAAACAACGTCAATAAACACAGACCAAATAAGCAGAGCCTAATTGAAAACCGAAATCTTCCCTCATCACATTTGCCGTTCACGCTCAAAACCAATTAGGTTTGCGCCTAATCTCCCCAGCCGTCGCTCTCTCCCTTCCATCCCTCACCCCCCCCTCCTTTTCCTAAAAAAAAAGAGAAAAAAAAAAGAAAAAAACATCGATGCTAGGACAGCAAAACAGCGTCGACTTTTCATCTACCTTCCCTCTTTCTCTCGCTCTTTTACCCTTTCTTTCTCTTTTTTTTCTCCCTTCTCTCTCTCTCTATCTATCTATCTACCTATCTTCTATGTATTTTTTTATTTTCTATATCTATATCTATCTTTATCGCTCTTTCTCTCTCTCTCTCTTTATCTATCTATCTCTTCTTTTTCTTTTTCTACTTTTTCTTATTTCTTCTTCTTCTTCTTCCTCTCCTCCCCCTCCTCCTCCTCCTTCTCCTTCTGTTGCTTCTTCTTCTTCTTGTTCTTCCTCTTCTCCTCCTCCTCCTTCTCCTCCTTCTGCTTCATCTTCTTCTTCTTCTTCTCTTCCCCCTTTCTCTGTCTCCTGGTTTCTTGCTTGAAGGAGCCTAAGGCCACGTGTCGAAGAACGAGGTCTCTTCCCCTTGCTCTCTCCCCTCTTCCCCTCTTCCCCTCTTCCCCTCGTCCTTAAAAATACCTGACTTTCTCACTATCTCCTTTCCCCTTTGCGTTCGTTCGCCTTTCCCTCTCTTTGCCTTTCTCTATATATTCGCGTTTTCTCTTATTTCTCTTTTTTACGTTTCTGTTCTGTTTTGCATCTATTCTTTCGCTCTCTCTCTCTCGTTTAATTCTACAAATGCGCTCATATATACGCACACGTTCCCATGCCAACGTACACACACACACTCAAACAAACAAACACACACACTCAAACAAACAAACAAACACACACACACGCAAACAAACAAAGACAAACACAGACGCACGCTCACACACACAAACACAATCACACACACACACAACACTCAAATGTACAAACACACACACACAAAACACAATCACACACACACACACAGACAAACGCACTAACACAATCACACACAAACAAACAAACAAACACAAACACAGACGCACGCTCACATACACAAACACAATCCCACACACACGCAGACAAACAAACAAACAAACACAGACGCGCACACACACCTTCTCGTCGGCGTAATCCCGTCAAAGGGCAAAGGTCAAAAGGCCTCTCTCTCTTCCTCGCCCTGTGACCTGGAGAGAGCGAGTCAACGGGAAGCAAAGACATCCCAGAATAGATAGGGTTGGAAAATAGGTCATATGAGACGACTGATGACCCCGAGGATTAAAGCTGACCTCTGTTGAATAGTCGGAAATAGTACCTGACGGATTAACGTGGGATTTAAAACAGGCTGTTGAATTTGTAAGTTAATTATGATTAGGTTTCGATTTATTTTCCTCGTAAAAAAATCTAGTTAAGTCCTCCCTTAAATATCCGGTCGACCCCATTTTCTCTTATGTTGCCTTTTGTTGT
>NW_020871314.1:59488-66988 GCF_003789085.1 Penaeus vannamei | reverse complement strand
AGGAATGAGGGATGGAGGGAGGACGGGAGGGGATGGGGGGAAGTAGGAGAGGGGTGAGGGAGAGGAGGGATGAAGGGAGGGAAGGAAGGGTGGGGTGGGGGTATGAGGGGATATTGAGGGAGGGAGTAGAGAAGGAGCTGTGCGAAGGGAAGGGAGGGGAGAGGGGGGGGAGGTAAGAGAAATTAGGTGAGGTGTGGAGACGCCTATGTTGGTAATAGTTACAGTATTATTATTAATGATTTTTGTATTAGTAATAAAAATGTCGATTCTTATCTATGTCGCATCATTATCATTATCATTTTCATAAGTATTACACTTATCCTTATGTTTAGTAGTAGTGGTTATAATATCGTTAATACTAGTTTTAACATTATCATGATAATTATCATTTTATTATCATCATATGAATATTATCATTATCATCATACTTCTTCCTATCATTATTGTTGAACCTTACCATTACCTACACCTACAACCTCTATCAATCTACCTACTTATCTACCAGTCTATCTATCTCTATACGAGTCTTTCAGGGAGAGAGACAGACCATCTATCTCTCTCCCTGTCTATTAGTCTATCGCCAATTCTATTACAAGGAATTGCCATTTAAACATGCTATAGGGATATCAAAACATACATTTCAAGGTCTTGAGTATTTGCCGGTCTAAACACAAATACACATCTGAGGGGAGAGAAGTTTACGCTATCAAATAGAGAGTTTACAAACGAGGGGACCAGGAGGAGGAAGAGGAAGGGAGAGAGGTAGGGGGAGGGGGGGGAGGGGTGGGGAGGAAAGGGGAACCACAGCGAACACCTGTTAGCTGCGTTTAGATATTGTATTGTGTGTATTGTGTGTGTTGTGTGTGTGTGTGTGTGTGTGTGTGTGTGTGTGTGTGTGTGTGTGTGTGTGTGTGTGTGTGTGTGTGTGTGTGTGTGTGTGTGTGTGTGTGTGTGTGTGTGTGTATGTGTGTGTGAATGCATGCTTCCATGTGTAAGTTTGTGTACCTGAACATATTAATCCGTACACGTAAATACGCACACATATAACCCCGTGTGCTTACCTACACGTGTACGCGCCGTGTGATTGATTGCCGAGTATTTCCTGCGCTGCACACTGATTTAACTGATTGAGTCAAGTGATGCAAGCGTTGGCCAATCAGGGAATCTGTTCATCAATCTTTTTTTCCTATTTTATTTAACCGTTTCCGATGTTCTTGCTCTGTTCACCATCCCGAGCGGTCGCAGTGGCATTGCAGTTGCAGAAATACATTACGAATACAAGCATCTCCAGGACGGTGTTGTCAAGTCGGTCTGTTGCAAACCGGAAATAGCATTAACCCCGACTTGTCAGTTGGTGGCGACGAAGATATATTTGACGAAGATATATTTCTTTTCATATAGCCTTTCTTAAATCCGTTGATGGATATAGGCCTTTCCACCAGACCTTTTACACGTCGTTCCGTTTCCAGTCTTTCGGTAGAAGTGCTTCGAAAATCGCCGATTCAACAGAAACCGCCTTGATGTTGCTGGAGACGTGTATCAGGATGGGGAGAGGGTGGGCCATACCCTACCAACGCTGGCCCAGTACGACACGCACAGACATACGCTGGATGTATTCTTTCCACGCCTTCCTTATCCACAGGGGAAGACTTAAGATATAACGCACTGATGACTATGATAACTTCGTTTGCTGTGGCCGTGTCCCATTCTTATATGGAGTCGCTGTATCATCTGGTTCTGGTCCTGTCTCTGTCTCTCTCTCTCTCTCTCTCTTCTCTCCTCTCTCTCTCTCTCTCTCTCTCTCTCTCTCTCTCTCTCTCTCTCTCTCTCTCATTTTTTATGACCGGATGCCCTTCTTGACCCCAAACCTCTCTACCCGGGCTTAAAACCGGCACTAAATAGCAACAATAATCATAATGATTACAATAGTGATGATAAAGGTAAATGTTGGAAACCGTAAGTGACGATAATGACACAGGTAATACTGGTCATAATGATGATAACAAATGATGATGTTTGCTAAGTTTCAACAGCATTTGCAGGCATTGAATTGCATGCTTAAACTTGGCCTAATTGCTTCCCTCTGTTTGGCTTGTGTTGTGCGCTCTCATCAGTAATGTTGTGAATACTGATGATCTTTATTATTATTATGGTTATTAGTATTACTATTATATTTATCATTATTATCATTATTATTATCATTATAATTATTATTATCGTTATTGTTATCATCATTATCATTATATTTTTTTTTTATTTCATATCATTATCATTAATTTTTTTGTTGTTTTCATTATCATTATCATTATATTCATTATCATTATCATTATTATTATCATTATCATTATTATTACCATAGTTGTTATTACCATTATCATTATCATCATTATTACTATCATTACTGTTACTGCTATTATAATTATTATAATTATCATCATTACTATCCTCATTATCATCATTATCATAATTATTATCATCATTATCATCATATCATCATAATTATTATCATCATTATCATGATCTTTCTCACTACTATCACTAATACTATTATATTCTATTTTCTCTCTACAAAGAGAAATTACACAATGCCACTTTTACATACACAGTACAGCATCCTTTCCCAATTAGGTATTAATTAAACATCACCTTTATTAATGAACGTATCTCAGTTTCGATCAACACAATCACTAAATCTATTGGAAATCGAGGACCACAAAGCAACAGGGAGCCTTCACGAGAGGCCTGTCTGCGCTGACGTTTCCTGTCGGTCGTCAGCCCATCCCTAGGCTGTCAGTCGTCAGCGCGGCATCTCTTCGGCGCTAATTGAATAGAGCGTTTAGGAATTGAGTTTGGGAATTGTGTGTTTGTTTGTTTGTTTGGGAGTTTTGTGAGGTGGGAGGGGGGTTGTTTGTGTGTGATGTGTGTGATTGTGTGTGTTGTGTGTTGTTGATTGTTTGGTTAGTGTGTGGGTGTGTTTGTGTTTTGGTGTGTGTGTAGATGTGGTGCGGTGGTGAGAGTGGTGATGTGGATTGTGTGTGTGTTGTGTGGTAGTGGTAGTGTTGTGTTGTGATGATGGTTGATGTGTAGGTGTGTGGGTGTGGTGTGGTGTGTGTGTATGTGTGGTGGTGAGTTTGAGGAGAGTAGCGTGGCGGGGAGGGCGTTGCGGTCGTGATGTGGTTTTTCTCGCTGTTTTAAAAATCTGAAGTTGTGTGTGTTGGATAAGCGTGGCGAAACGGAAGGCATTCGAGAACCAGCGCGCGCGTTGAACGCGGGGGGTGCGATTGACTTTGCTTCTGCTTGGTGTGGCGATACGTGTTGAGCTTGCTTGTCGATTACTCTTGGCAGTATAAGCGCTTGCCCAGATTACATAATACCGCGGAGAGGGCAATCTGAGAGGTCTGGTGGATATAAGGCGTTGAGGTGGGTAGGCTGACGCACGCGGTGTTGGGTTGGTGAGTCAGTGCGCGCAGTAGGTGTCGATGAGGCTGGAGGGATGGTAGGGTGTGGGGGTGGAGGTGTTATAGGATTCAGGGAAAGGCAAGGTGCATGATTAGGGCGAGTGTAGGATGTGGTATTATGTGGACGAGTAGTGTGTGTAGTTAGGATGAGCACATGAGATGGTGTCGGGGGGGCGGAGGGCAGCCGGGGGGGGCGGGTGCCTGCAGGTGTAGGGCGCATAGAATGACGGAAGTAGTAGTTGGGGTGTGTTTATGTATGTTGCAGAGTTATGTGGTTCAAGAGGAGGATGGGGTTCTCTCGCGCGAACGGCGTGCGTGGTGGTGGGTTGGATGTGTGGTAAGTGGAGTGTCTGTTGCGTGGGGATCTTGTGTAGAGGTTGACCTGTGGTTAGGATTTCCTTATTTAGACGGTCGTGTTTTTTTTCCATAAGATAGGATTTATTTTGTCATAATCTGTTGCTAGTGTTGTCATGCGATTGTGGGACACATTTGCTATCGTTGAGATTGTGTTTGTATTGGACTGAAAGTGTGTCATGTTATTTGGCATTTCCTGTTAAGGTGGTGCGGGTGTAGGTTTTATAGTGGTAGATTGTGTTAGGGAGGGGCGGGGCATATCAGGTGGCGGGGGAGTGACTTACGGGTTCATTGTAAAAATCTGGATGAAATAGTGTGATATAGATTTTGTGTGAGAGCCAGGGGGGGGGGGCTTCTTGGTGCGGGTTTTCTGGCCTCAAATGCTTCTTGTGCAACAGGCTTGGGGTCGAAGATAAGTGGTGGAGCCACAAGAAAGCGAGGTGTAAGGTCCGAAGCGGGGGGATGGCGGGGCGCGCAGCTTTAAATTAGAGAGAGGTTGAACGGCTACCGTGAGGGTGCAGGTGCTAAGGTGTGGTGTGAGGTGTGGTGTGTGATGTGTGGAATGTGTTGTTTGGTTATAGTGTGTGTGTTGTGTGTGGTTGGGTGTGGTGTGGTGGTGTTAGTGTGGTGGTGGTCGGGTGTGGGTGTGTGGGTGTGTGTGGTGGTGTGTTTGGTTGGTGTTGTGGTGTGTGGGTGTGGGTGTGGTAGGTGGTGTGGTGTGGTGTGGGGTGATGTGTGTGCTGTGTTTGTTGTGTGTTGGTGTTGGTGTTGTGTGTTTGTCGTGTGTCTGTGTGTGTTGTCTGTGTCCTGTGTGTGTGTGTGTGTGTGTGTGTGTGGTGTGTGTGTGTGTGTGTGTGTGTGTGTGTGTGTAGTGTGTCTGTGCTTGTTGTGCTCTGTTCGTCTGTGTCTGTGTGTGCCTGTGTGCGTGTGCAGGTTTGGTGTGGGTGTTTGGGGTGGTTGAATTGTGTTGTGTGTGGGGGGTGGGTGGGGTGCTGTGTGTGTGTTATGTTGTAATGTATGTATGTAATGTATTAGTATGGTATTGTTTTTGTGTGTTGTTGTGGCGGTTGTGCGTGTGTGAATGTTATTAATTTCTTTTGTTGTAATATGAATATTGATACGGCCCAAACCTTCTCTATTGTTTTGGTGGGGCAGTGCTCAGAAAGTAGTTGAAGCCTTTTTTCTTCTCATTTTCTTTTTTTATTATCCTGTCGAGGTTTTTTTTTTGAGATGACTATTTGGTGCATGTGGGGGAGGAGGAGAGGAGAGGAGGGTGGGGGGGGGGGGGGAAGTGGAGTCCATGGGAAGTAAATGGGGGGAGGGTGGGTCGGACGGTGGGGGGCCGCGGGGCTGGCAATGAAGAAAAGGTCGCAGAGTGTGAGGGAGGAGGTGGGGGGGGGGGGGGGCCGGCTGGCGTCCATGCGAGAAACAAAAAGAGGGAAAGAAAGAGGAGTGTGCCGTGTGGTAGGGGGGGTGACAGCGGGGGGGGTTCAGTGGGGCGGCGCCGGGTGGGGCGCAGAGAAGGAAGGGAGAGAGAGGAGATGAGGAGGTAGTGATGAGATGAGAGGTGAGGAAGGGGAGAGAAGAGAGAGGGAGAGAGAGAGAGGAGGGGAGCGGAGGGAGGAGGAGAAGTGGGAGGGAGGGAGGAGGGGAGTTGATGAGGTCGGGATTGAAGGGTATTTATTGGAGTTGAACTGCAGATGAACATTGGTAGACAGACAGACGCGCAAGAGAAGCTAGTAGGAGACAGGGACATCCATGACTGTGTGGCGTAGATGTGCGTTGGAGAAATAGGAGTAGGAAGATGATGAAATGCACGGAATGTATTTGCTTACAGGTTGATCATTTATTGAGTATAGTCTAGTGTGTTAGGGATGGTGTTGAGATAGTTGAGAGAGAGCAGTATGGCGTATTAGAGTTATGAGAGGACGATATGAAGAGAGAGAGTTGAATGATGGTAGAGGAAGAGAAGAGAGAGAGGGAGAGAGAGAGAGATAGAGAGAGTTATGATTGTTATGAGTGAGGAGCTGAGGGAAAATAAATAAGGAATAAGATGTAGGTCGGTGTTAGTGAATTTTTGTTTTGTCTCCTCCACGTTAGAACAGATGTGTTGATTTGAAAATTGAAATTAAAATGGACATAGGCGACCCTCCTAAATTGATATTTGAGGGTATTAATAAGCTAATTGTGTTCGTTATTTCCTTAGGTCAAACACAAAGTAGGAATTAATGAGTTAAAAAAGGAGAGAGAAATTACCCGATATGTGGGGTAAAAAGAATGGATAGGAAAAGAAAGAGAGAGTAGAGGAAAAGTGGAGAAAGAAACGAAGAGGGAGAAGGGATGTATCGTTGGAGCTGAAATTAGGATGAGAGATGACTCGATAGAGAAGGCAGATGGTGATTGGAGAAGTGGATAACTTGACGTTAATCATAATATAAGTTAATGGCAACAGAAATGAATGATGTCTGATCTAGCTACTATTACTTTACTTGGCTACTACTACTAATGTGAATAAGTAATAATGAGGATAGTAAAATTATGATAATGATAAAGAAGTAGAGATGAATGAAGAGACAAGAGATAAATAAAACTGTACATAAAGATGGATGATTTATTAAATTATATATTAAATAGGCAGCTCTAGATAAATAGATGTATGAATATAATTTTCTTTTTTATATATTAGGGGGTGCTGCTACCTCTATATAGATATCTGATAATCAATATCCAAGTTTCTTTTTCAAAGTGTTTAAAAAATTGTACGATGCATTTTTTAATCTGTTGAAATCCTACGTAACAAATTTTTGTTCACAAGGTTAATTTTTGTTCAGATTTAGACGTATTAACTATGTTTTTTTCATATTTAAGTCAAGCTTTGATTAAGATATACTTCGTTTGATATTTTGTAATTATTTCATGATGGAATTATATATACTTTTGAAAAGCACTTTTTCGATCTACATGTAACTCTTTCTCCGCTGCAAATATGCTTTTCATCAAATAATTCTTTGATAAGTAATGTATATTTACATCTGATTACAATTTTCCAAGTTACAGGTGAAGAAATAATTTTGCTTTTGTATCCGATTCCCGCCTTTTATGCTAATGAGATACAGCATAGATATAAACTCGGACACGTACGACTTCCGGGATAAGGAAATTAGCGGTCACTATTGCAGCGATAATGGAATAATTTCCATCGCCAACTTTACTTCGTAGAGATAGAGATAGAAGAAAAGGAAGTGGAAAAAGAGGAAGGATGTAAGTAGATATGCAAGTCAAAAACATAGCTTAGAATTCGCAATTTGCATACCAGGCAGGCTGGCTGCAAATTTATTATTGAAGCAATCTATTACGGTATATATATATGTACATGGCGGATAATTATACAAATATTATATGCATACTGTTGTTTTATATTTACTATTTGTTTGACAATTTATTTCAGTAAATAAATTAAAGCACGCAAATGTATGTACACACACTTACACACATACACGTACATACCAATACAAACATAAACGAAGATTGATATAAAATAAAAGATAAGAGATAAGAGAAAGTGAAAAAAAGGAAACACTGGCACCAATCGACTGTAATTTCTATTACATTTACCAAACTGAAAACCCGACTATCACCCCCCCTCCCCCCACCCTTCCGAATCCTCTCCCCCCACCTCGCCCTCCCC
>NW_020871314.1:46988-54488 GCF_003789085.1 Penaeus vannamei | reverse complement strand
GGGGGGAGGCCGTAGATAAACAAACGCAAATGAGAATTTATATCTGACGCGAGCCTTAATGAATTCAAATGAGATTAAATCAGTCAACCCGCAGTTAACAGTACTAAAAATGTGAACTTTTACGCGTACAAAATTAGGATTTCAAGTAACGGGGCTTATCTCTGCTGGAGTAGCGGCCGCTCTACTCACATTAATTACGTACACTGGTTCGGCCACGAACGTACATGTATACATACATATTAGCGAGACACACATGCCAACAGACAGATATACATAAAGATAGTTACACACACACACACACACACAACACACACAACACATCCACACATCACATACATGCACAACCACACAGCACACACACACACACACACAACACATACACATACACTACACATACACACACACACACACACACACACACACACACACACACACACACACACACACAACACACACACACACCACACACATATATATATATAATATATATATATATATATATATATTTATAATATATATATATATTATATATATATATATATATATCATATATATATATATATATATACTATATATTATATATATATATATATAGTATATATGTGTGTGTGTGTGTGTGTGTGTGTGTGTGTGTGTATGTGTGTGTGTGTGTGTGTGTGTTGTGTGAGTATGTATGTATGTATGTAGCATGTATGTCATGTATATGTATATACATATACACACACACACACACACACACACACACATCACAGCACACACACACACAAACACACACACACAACACACACAACATGATTATATATATATAATATATATATATTATAGCATTATATACATATATATATATATATATATATATATATATATATATATATATATATATATATATATATATACATATATATATATATATATATATATATATATATATATATATAATATATATTATATAATATATATATATACTGTAATATAACATGTACGTATGCATTTGTTGGGAGAGGTGTGTGTGTGTGTGTATTTGTGTGTGTAATGTACGTGTACTTGCTCTGTGTGTGTGTGTGTGTGTGTGTTGTGTGTGTGTGTGTGTGTTGGTGTGTGTGTGTTGTGTGTGTGTGTGTGTGCGTGTGCGTGTGCGTGTGTGCGTGCGTGTGCGTGTGCGTGTGCGTGTGCGCGTGTGCGCGTGTGCGTGCGCGGCCTGTGTACCTGACATATATCTATCAATGTGTCATCTATGTACCTCTATGCCTACATGTTTCTACATCTGCATGTACGTGTCAGACCGAACGGCAACGCTAAATAAACCCCCTTCAAAACTATCGACATATCGCTGCCATAAACAAACCCCCGCAGCTCAAAACGCGCCGCCATAAGTTAATTGAAAACTAATGATATTTCAGACGCAGCCACCGGCAGGCGGGCGCCGATAGTTCATCCCTCCGCCATTACCCAAATCACACAGCGAGAGAGAAAATACTGAACATTCAACGGGGTTTCCATAAAACATGAATTTGTTGAACACTTTCACAGCGCTGTCACCACCAACCTGGCGCTTGTACATTCGGCTTTGCCATTTGATAATTCAACGCTCTCTGGGGGAAGGCTTGGAAAAAAGAGTGGGGGAGGGTGAGGGGGAGAGGGGGAGGGGGAGAGGGGGAGAGGAGGAGAGGAGGAGAGGGGAGGGGGGGAGAGGGAGAGGGGGAGAGGGGGGAGGTGAGGGAGGGAGGGAGGGAAGGGGGAGGGAGAGGGGGGAGGGGGGAGAGAGGGAGAGGGGGAGGGAGGAAGGAGGGAAGGAGAGGGAGAGGGAGGAAGGATGGAGAGGGAGAAGGACGGAGGGAGGGAAGGAAAGAGAGAGAGAGAGTACTGTATAGTCTACAAAAGAAGAAAAAAAAAAAAATATCAAACCAACCTCAAAATCTTATTCAAAAATCCCCCCCCCCCTCTAAAACCCATAAAAAGGACCAACATACCTCTTAAAACTCCCTTACTCTTCCCCTTCCCCCCTCCCCACCCATCCCATCCATCCCCCACCCCCACAAAAAAAAATAAAAAAATAAACCCCACCCATCCCATCCCCCACCCCCACCCCCACAAAAAAGTAAAATAAATAAAAGACCCGGATTCAAGATAGCATTCTCCTCCTTGGGATTCCGGCAATGATCGGGCGGCTAATGAGGCTACGGAGGACCTCAAGAATATCCAACTAGCGAAACCGGTCTTGTGGGAGGCGGTCGAGGGCCTTCTGTTTCAACCTCCTCATTGGCTCTTTGTCCTCGAGTGAACCCCATTGGTCGAGGGTGACAGGCTGATCTTCACGAGGAGCTTCGGATTCCTTATCGGCTGCACGTGGAAGGGATTGGAAGTTCTGTTTATATATTATTTTGGAGTTTCGGATTCCTCGTCGGTGTTCCTGGAGCTGCACGTGGAAGGGAATTGAAGTTATATGTTTATAGATTATTTTGTACGTATTCTTAGTTACATTCCACTCGCATCTTTAAAGAAACCCGTACGGAAGGGTTTCGATCCCTTAAACTGAGGACTGAACTGTAGAAACCTACAAGAAAAGCACTTTACTCGCATTGTTACAAAAGAATCTCATATGGAAAGGCATTCGATCCCATAAACCTAGAAATGAACTACAAAAACCAACAACAAAATAACAAAAGAATCTCCTAAACCTAGAAATGAGCGACAGAAACCAACAAGAAAGGCAGTCCCTTGTAATATAACAAAATAACCTCACGTGGAAAGGCATTCGATCCCATAAACTGAGAACCGAACTAAAAAAAAAAAAAAAAGATAATCCACACGCATTGTTAAAGGAGAATCCCATACGAAAGGGCTTTGGATCCCACAAACCCAGAACAGAGCTACAAAAACCCACAAGAAAAAGGTTACAAAAATAGACAACTAAAAGAAACATCTTTCTGATAAGCTGCAGGAAAATTCTACGTGAATCCAAGACGTGAATTTTTTTTTTCCTTTGTCCTCCCGTAACTTCCTCTCTGGGACTCTTTTTCCAAGTTAGATAAGTTGGTCAAATGATAGTAAAGAAGCGGTTCGAATACGTTATCAGTCATGGCTTCAAGTGACTGAATTGTATGAAAGAAAGAATGAGAGAGAGAGGGAGAGGGAGAGAGGGAGAGAGAGAGAGAGAGAGAGAGAGAGAGAGAGAGAGAGAGAAGAGAGAGAGAGAGAGAGAGAGAGAGAGAGAGAGAGAGAGAGAGAGAGAGAGAGAGAGAGAGAGAGAGAGAGAGAGAGAGAGAGAGAGGAGAGAGAGAGGAGAGAGAGAGAGAGAAAGAGAGGGAGAGAGAGAGAGAGAGAGAGAGAGAGAGAGAGAGAGAGAGAGAGAGAGAGAGAGAGAGAGAGAGAGAGAAGAGAGAGAGAGAGAGAGAGAGAGAGAGGTGGAAGAGAAAAGAGAGAGAGAGAAGAGAGAGAAGAGAAAGATAAAGAAAGAAAAAAGAGAAAGCCAGACAGAAAGAAAGAGAAGAGAAGAGAGTTAAAAAAAAAAACACGCAAGGAAACACACCAATAGAAAAAAAAATAAGAGAGTAAAAAAAAAAAAAAACAACACGGAACGACTAAAACATCTAAACCTAAGCCTAAGCATGTCCTTCCCTACAACGAAGACGAAGACTGAGAGATCGAGAAGCGTCCGAGGTCTCATAAGCACCTCGCCCCCTTCCCCTTCAAGACGCCAGTCGCTTAGGTAAATGGTGAGTGGCGTCTTCTCGCTCTCTTTCGCTCTTTCTCTTTTCTCTCTCTCTCTTTCTTCTCTCTCTCTCTCTTCTCTCTCTCTCTCTCTCTCTCTCTCTCTCTCTCTCTCTCTCTCTCTCTCTCTCTCTCTCTCTCTCTCTCTCTCTCTCTCTCCCTCTACCCACAAAGTCCTAGCCGCCATGGAGTCTGTCCTTCTCCGCCCCTCCCCCCTCCTTTCTTCTACCTCCCTCCCTCTTTCCCTCTATCTATCCCCCCTCCCTCCCTCCCTCTTATCTCACCCATAAAACCTCTATGGAGTCAGTACCTCTCTCTCTCCCTCTCCCCCTTCCTTCCTTTCCCTCTCCTTCTCTCTCCCTTCCTCCCTCCCTCTTCCTTTTCCTCCTTCCCTCTTTCTTCTGCCTCCTCCCTCTTCCTCTAAATCCCTTCCTCTCGCACCCTCCCTCGTTTCTCCCTCTCCCTTTCCCTTTTCCCCCTTCCCTCTTCATTCCTCCTCCTCCACCTTCTCCCTTTCTATCCCCTCCCCCCTCTCACTTTCCTTTCCTCCCTCCCTCCCTCTCTCCCTCCCTCCTTTTTCCTCTCCCTCTCCCTCCCCCGGCCGCCACGTAGTCTCTCTCCCTCTCCTCTCCCTGCTCCCTTGAGAAACAGCTGCTTGATTCAATCTCGTGACCTGATGCCGGGTCGCCTTGTGGTCTCAGGTCACGTCCTGGCCACGGGCTCTCCGAGGCGTCTCCCTTCTCGGGGCTGACCGCTGGTCTCTCTTTCCTATTTCTGAGTCGGTCTCGATTTCGGTCTCTGCTTCGTCCTGCTTCGGTCTCGGGTCTCTCTGCTTCGGTCTCTGCTTCGGTCTCTGTTTCGGTCTCTCGGTCTCTGTTTCTCTCTGTTTCGGTCTCTGCTTCGGTCTCTGTTCGGTTTCTGCTTCGGTCTCTGTTTCGGTTTCTGCTTCGGTCTCTGCTTCGGTCTTCGGTCTCTGCTTCGGTCTCTGTTTCGGTCTCTGCTTCGGTCTCTGTTTCGGTCTATTTCGTCTCTGCTTCGGTCTCTGTTTCGGTTTCGCGGTCATTTCGCTTTTCCTCTTTGTCTGTTTTCCGTTTTTGTCTATCTCATTCTATTATATTTTATTTTATCAGGTTTCTCTTTTCTTTTCTTTCTATTTCTCTGTTTTCTCGCTTTCTCTTTCTTTCTTTTTTTGTCTGTCTCATTTTTTTTATTTCATTTTCATCAGATTACTTTTTTCTTTTATCTATTTCTCTTTCGTTATTTCTGTTTTACGCTTTCTCTTCCTTTCTGTTTTCATCTCATTCTCTAATATATTTTTATTCATTTTCATCTGACTTTTTCTCTTTGTATTTGTTTTTCGTTATTTCTTGCTTTCTCTTTTTTCTCTCTCTCATTTTATCTATTCATTATTCATCAGCATATATATTATATATAATATATATATATATATATATATATATATATATATATATATATTATTATATATATGTGTGTGTGTGTGTGTGTGTGTGTGTGTTGTGTGTGTGTGTGTGTGTGTGTGTGTGTGTGTGTGTGTGTGTGTGTGTGTTTTCTTCAACATCACTTTACGTTGATAAATTATGTCATTTATTACTAAATTTTTTCATGTCTGACACTGAAATTCTCATTTATCTATCAATTTTTATTCCCTTTTTGTAACTTCCCTTCTCATCGTTTCTTCTAATTTCCCTTTTTTTTCTTTTCTCTTCTTTCACTACGATTCTGTCTTTCGTTCCGTCTTCTTCTTCATCTCCTTCTCTTTCTCCTTCTCCTTCTTCTTCTTCTTCTTCTTCTTCTTGTGTTCTATCTACTTTTATTCCGTCTTTTTCTTTTTCCTTTTCTTCCATTTCTTTATCATTTCCCTCTTCCGTTTTTTTCTAACTTTTCTATTCCCTTTTCTTTAATCTACCTCATTTCTTCTTCTATTTCTATTCCATTTTTTCTATCTTCCTCGTCTTCTTTCACTCTTTCTTCTTCTTTTTCTTCTTCACTTTTTTCAATCCTCTCTTTCGTCGTGTTTTTCTTCCCTTTCTGTTCTATCTTCCTTATTTTTCTTCCACAATTACTCCTTATTTTCATCTCTCCCCTTTCCTTCCTCTTTTATCACTTCTATCTTTCTGTTATTCTTTTTACTTCATTATTATTCGCCTTCTTTCATTTCTTTCTTCGTTCTCACTTTATAAACTTTTCATTTATTACTTTTTATTAGTATTTATTCTCATTAAAGTATCTTCAACTTTTTTTTTTATCTCACTACGAAAATACTAATAACTGCATAATAAATAAACAGGAGAAAGAAAAAATAATGATATTAAGTAATTGCAAAATGTTGAAATTTATGTCAACAATCAATTCTAAAATATATATATTTACATACATACAATTTGGATATTTGCAATTTCGTAATTTCATAATATTTTAAACTTATTTTTGTCTTTTTTAATTTGCGATGCAAACAAGTATATATATATATATATTTCCTTGTTTTCTTTTTAAGCGGTCGCAGTAATAAAATAAAATAATACAGCAAATATGCATGTAAGTGAAGAGATCCTAACAAATAGAATAACATAAACAATAACAATTATAAATATCAAACATTTTTCTATTTTTGTCATAGTTTAAAAAGTTGACTCCCATGGTAACGCCGCCATGCTTCCGTTAAAATTCAAAATCCTTTTCTAACGGCTTTTTCACGAAAG
Source organism: Penaeus vannamei (assembly GCF_003789085.1). NCBI lineage: Eukaryota > Metazoa > Arthropoda > Malacostraca > Decapoda > Penaeidae > Penaeus > Penaeus vannamei. Next base: position 48,057 of record NW_020871314.1, on the reverse strand, counting down.
GCCTCACTTTTATAGGTTATTTTCCCCCTTTTTTTTATTAATATCTCTTTTTCAAAATCCTAATTCGATGATCGATCATTATCCAGTTACGGTTGACCTTCAAACGCTTCCAAAAATGTTCGGCGAAAAAAATATAGAGAGATATTTTAGTCTTGGACAAAATATTAAATGTTAGAGGAAAGGAGCAGGAGGATTAGTGGGGTATGGAGGGGGAGGGGGTTGGGGGCTATAGGCTAAGGGGTGTGAACTAAGGGGGGGGGGGCTATAGGCTAAGGGGGGGCTATAGGCTAAGGGGGGGGGCTAAGGGGGGGGGAGTTGAGGGCTATAGGCTAAGGGTGTGTGAACTAAGGGGGGCTATGGGTTAAGGTGGGCGTGGCTAGGGACTAGAGACTAAAGCGGATGGTGGACTAAGGGGGGGGGGGAGGGGGGAGAGCAATGGGCTAGGGTGGATGAAGGTGGGGGTGGACTATGGGGAGGTCCTCAGGGCTATAGGCTAAGGGGGGCTAGGGGCAAAAGTGGGGCTGGACTAGGGGGGGCTAAAGCTAAGGGGGGCCGGGCTAGGGGCTAAAGGGGGCTAGACTAAGGGGGGACAAGGGGTTAAGGTAAGAAGGTAAGCTAGGAGGGGAGGACTATGGACCAAGGTAGGGGGCTGCGGCTAAGGGGGCTATGGGCTAAGGTAGGGGCTGACGCTCGCTCTCTCGCTCTATCTATGTAAAATCGCTTTTTTGAGCCTATTTCGTGTTTGCTTTTCATCCCATTTCATCTTTTTTTTTAAAGCATGGGATTTCGGATTTTTTATACAGTTCCCTTTAACTAAAATGATTTTTTTTCTCTCGTCTCTGTCTGCCTGTCTGCTAGGCTGTCTCTCTTCCTCTCTATCTATCTATCTTTATTTATTTATTGATTGATTGATTGATTGATTTCACTCTCTTCTTCTCTCTCTCTCTCCCTTTCTCCTCTCTCTCCTCTCCCTCTCCCTCTCTTCCCTCTCCCTCTCTCCCTCTCCTCCCTCCCTCTCTCTCCCCTCCTTCCCTCTCCTCCTCTCCTCTCCCTCTCTCCCTCTCTCTAC
>NW_020871314.1:34488-41988 GCF_003789085.1 Penaeus vannamei | reverse complement strand
GGAAGGGAAGAACAAACATCGTATAACAAAATAAAAATACATCAGAGAACATACAATTGAAGAGTATCCCCTCCTGTCTCCCGTTTCTCCCGCTATCGCCTCCACACACTCCAGAAAAAATATCATCACATTTACTAAATATCCTTCTCCGACATCTTGTAGCACTTTCTTCTCCACCATTCTATATCGTAGGGTTTTTTTAATCCTCCACCTTTCACCACCAGCTGCACCCCCTCTCTCCAACGCTCCGCCACTTGAGATACTCTCCATCATTCCCACTCTCTACCACCTTGCCCCATGTGTGTGTTTCTCCCACCACAGCCAATCCCGCGCCCTTCTTCACCACGGCTATAAGGACTCTCCCTCTCCAACCTCCCACTACCTTGCCCCCATGAATATAGCCCCCCCCTACCATTGCCTGTGTATACCCAAAAGGGCCCCCCCTCCCACCCCTACCCCCTTATCCCCTCCGCTTCCCCAATCCATTCTCCCCTTACCCTTCCCAATCCCTCCCTTCCGCCTCGCTCGCACCCACGCATTCCCCCTTTCCCTCCCCACCCAGCCCCCGTTCCCCCCCCACTCTGTCCCCCATACACCACTCCCTCCCCATACCCCACTCCTCCCCAACCCACATCCCCCACCATTCCCCCTTCCTCTCCCTCCCCACCCAGCATACCCCACTCCCTCCCCATACCCCACATCCCTTCCTTCCCCCCTTCCCTTCCCATCCCCCCACCATCACCCCATCCTTAACCGCCCGCCCGCCTCGGCCCCTCTCCCCAGCTGGCGATCACGTGACGGGATAGAAAGCCATCGGTAATAATACTTTTGGAGTTGATGATGCGGAGAGACGGTAGAGGGACCGCCTGTGTCTCTCTCCGGACCAATTGTCTCGTGAAGTGAACGATGGATGGGTTCGGTGTTCTTCGTGGGTGTAGAAAGAGAACAAGGGGAGGGGGGGAGAGAATAGGAAAATACGTGAATATTGTGAGAGGGAAGGACAGGAAAACGTGAGAGTATTCTGACGGGGGAAGAATGAGAAAGCAAAATAATATTTCTAAAGGGGAAGAATAGAGAAATATGCGAATATTCTGAAGGGGAAGAACAAGAAAACACGCGAATATATGAAGGGGAAAAGCAAGGCACACGCACACGAATTTTCTGAGGGAAGAACAAGGAAACAAAAGAAGAATATTCTGAAGGGGAAGAACAAGGAAACAAAAGAATATTCTGAAGGGGGAGAACATAAAAAAAATTCTGAAGGAACAATAGAAGGGAAGAACAAGAAAAAAAAGAATATTCTGAAGGGGAAGGACAAGGAAACAAAAGAATATTCTGAAGGGGAAGGACAAGGAAACAAAAGAATATTCTGAAGGGGGAGAACAAGAAAAAAAAATCTGGAGGGGAAGAACAAGAAAAAAAAAATATTCTGAAGGGGAAGAACAAGGAACCAAATGAATATTCTGAAGGGGAAGAACAAGGAAACATACGATTATTCTGAATGGAAAGAACAAAGAAACAAACGAATATTCGTATGTGTTCTTGTTCTTTTCTTTTTTGTTTACAATTTGTTCGACGAGAATTCCATTTCAAGAGTGGATGAAATAGTAGGTATTCCCCACGTAAGAATTTCTTCAAATAGAGACACACGTATTCTCCTTATTATCATTCCATTATCCTCCTCCCTCTTTCTCCTTTTTTTGTCTTTTTTCCTCTCCCTTCTTCCTTTCCCTCTTCCTTCCCCTCCCCTCCTTTCCTCCTTTTTATTTTCCTCTCCCCTTCCGCTTCCTTCCTCTATCGGCGTCCTTCCTCTCTTCCTCCTCCTTCTTACCCTCTTCCTTCCTGTTTCTAGTCCACATCCTTTTTCCTCTCATTTTTATCCTTATCCCCTGCCTCTTCCTTCCACTTTCCCCTCGTTATTGTCACCCTCTATAACCGGACAGTCCATTAGAGATATAGCCAGCTGCTGCTATTTTTTATTAATATTTACTACTAGTTCCATTTTTATCACATCTACTGAATATCAATGAGAGAAATAGACTTGCGAAACCTTACAGAGATAATTGATATATTCTGTGAAATGCAGTCCACTGAATAAACCATTTTCTGTTTTCTTCTCTTCTTCTTCTCCTTTTCTTCTTCTTCTCTTTTCTCTTCTTCTCTGTCTTCTCCTTCTCCTTCTCCTTCTCTTCTTCTTCTCTTCTTCTCTTCTTTCTTCTTCTTCTTCTTTCTTTCTTCTTTCTTCTCTCTTCTTCTTCTTCTTCTTCTTCTTCTTCTTCTTCTTTCTTCTTCTCCTCTTCTCCTCTTCTCTTCTCCTCCTCCTTCTTCTTCTTTTGCTTCGTCTTCATCCTCTTCGTCGTCAAATTTCCATTTCCATTTATCTCGCAGATATCTCACAACACACATATACACATATGCAAATGTTCCCCCCCCCCCCCCCCCCCCGCTTATCTAACCCTCCTTGGGACGGCATGTCGAGGTCGTGTTATGCGTTCCCTTCCGCAAGAACTATGTGCTGATGTAATAGGTCTTTTTTAATAACTACTCTTTAAGCCTTCCTTTTGGATAGTTAGTTCTTTAGCGTTCCTTCTTGTTAGTTAGTTAGTTCTTAAGCGGTTCTTCATAATAGTTAGTTAGTTCTTAGCAGTTAGTTACTTTCTAATAGTTACTTCTTAATTTCCAAACAGTTAGTTCCTTCTTAATAGTTCCGTCTTTACAGTTAAAAGTTCCATCCTAATAGTTTCTTAATAAACAGTTATTTCCTTCGTAATAGTTACTTCTTAATAGTTCCATTCTTAATAGTTTCTTAATAGTTAAAAGTCCATCTTAATAGTTACTTCTTAATTTCTAACAGTTAGTTCCTCTTAATAGTTCCATCTTAATAGTTACTTCTTAAAAGTTCCATCTTAATAGTTCTTCTTAAAGTTTTCTTAATAGTTACTTTCTTAATTTCTAAACAGTTAGTTCCTTCTTAATAAATACTTCTTAAAAGTTCTTAGCTAAAAGTACCTACATATTAATTACACAGTAGTAGAGCCTCCTTGCTTAGAGTCTATACCCAGTCTAGTCAGAGAAAAAATCAGGTAGATCATCCCAGAATCGACACAGAAAATAGAAAATAGTGTATTGCGAATCTTAAAAATAGCAAATTCATGTGTACGTGTGTTGATTGGATCTTTTAAAAGTGTGAATTGGCAAATCAGTAATGAGAATCGACATAAAGCCATAGAAAAAGTACATGAGAATCTTAAAAATAGCATATTTATGTGTACATCAGCTGATTAGAATTTCAAAAAGGATTGGCGGTTTGAAATATCCCGGAGCTCGTGGATAAGTTGCCATTTCTCTCTCTCTCTCTTTTTCTCCTTCTCTCTCTCTCTCTCTCTATCTATCTATCTCTTTCTCTCTTTCTCTATCTCTCTCCTATCCCCCTATCCCTCTCTCCCTCTCCTCTCCTCCTCCTCCCTCCCTCCTCTCTCTCTTCTCCTCTCTCCTCTCCTCCCTCTTTCCTCTCTCCCTCCTCTCCCTCCCTCTCCCTCCCTCTCTCCTCCTCCCTCTCTCTCTCCTCTCCCTCTCCTCCCGCTCTCCCTCCCTCTCCTCTCTCCCTCCCTCTCTCTCTCGGACTCGCCCTCACAGACGAGGAGCCTTCACTTCGAGATGCTTCCTGTGCGAGATAAGACAATAAAAAAAAGAAGCAAAACATCTTGGCTCTGCTCTTTACACTAGAATCTCACCTTTTGTTGTTTCCTCTTAAGGGTTTTCCGAATTCCGTCCTCTCCTCTCTCTCTCTCTCTCTCTCTCTCTCTCTCTCTCTCTCTCTCTCTCTCTTGCTAATCCTTTTTCTCTTTTCTTCTCTTTTTTCTTCTTCTTTTCTTTCTTTTTTTGTTCTTCTTTATTCTTATCTCTTTCTTCTTCTTCTTCTTCTCTCATCATCTTCATTTCTTCTTATCTTCTTTTCTTTCTCCTTTTCTTCCCTTCCTTATTCCTTTTCTTTTTCTCTTCATCTACCTGTCCCTTGCCCTCTTTCTTATCTTTGCCTCATTCCTTCCCCATCTCTCCCAATCATTTATTATTTGGCATCCTTCTCCCTCTCTTCTCTTTTCTTCCTCTCTTTCTTCTATTTTCTTCTTTTACCCCCCCTCCTCCTCCTCATCTCTCTTCCCTTTTCTTTCCCCTCTTCTATCGCCCCCCCTCTCCCTCTATTCCTCCTCCTCCTCCGTCTCTTCCTCATCTTCCTCTCCCTCCCCTCGTCGAATTCTTCTAGGGCCATTTTCCTCAGCATTTTTCTCTCCCTCCTCCTTAGCTTCCTTTCCTTTGTCCTCCTCCTCCCCTCCTCCAACTCTTCCTCACCTTCCTTTCCCTTTTTTCTCCCTTTTCCCTCACTCCTCCTCTCCTTTCTCTCCTTCCTCCTCCTCCCCCCTCCTTCCTCCTCCTAACCTTCCTCTCTCCTTTTATCTTCCTTCCCCCCCTCTCCTCCCTCCCTTCTCTTTATCCCTCTACCTCCCTCCCTCCTCCCTCCTCCTCTTCCTTCGTCCTCCTGGCCCTCCTCTTCCTCTCCTCTCCCTCCTTCTCCTCAAACTCTTCCTCAACTTCCTCACTTCCTCGTCTCCCTCCTCCGTCCTCGTCTTCCTCCTCCTCCTCTCCTTCCTCCTCTCCTCCTCCCTCTTCCCGTCCTCCTTCCTCCTCCCTCCTTCTCCTCCTCCTCCCTCTCTCCTCCCGTCCTCCTCCTCCTTACCTCCTCTCCCTCATTTTTTCCCTTCCTCCGGTCTTAACCGTCGAATTCCCCTCGCCTCATTTTTTCTCCGCCTTCACTCTCCCGCATTCAAACTTGGCTCATTAATTAGACCAATCATCCCTTCAGAACAGCATCCTCTCTTTCATAAATTCAAAGTTCTGTTTTCCGTAAATCTCTTCCTAATTTTTGTTTTGGTTATGTAGGGAGAGAGAGAGGGGGAGGAGAAGGGGGGGGGGGATTCGGTTCTGCATAGTGATCACTTGTTTTTTTTCTCTCTCTGCTCTCTTTTCTTTTTCTTTTTTTTGTCTTTCTGTATTTTTTTTTTTTTCTCTCTCTTTTTTTTTTTTTTCTCTTTGTCTCAGTTTTCTTTTTCTTTTTCTTTTTCTTTTTCATCTTTTCTCTCTCTCTCTCTCTATGTATCTCTCTTTCTCTCTCTCTTATGACAGTAATGGTAATAATAATAATAGCAATAATAATAATCAATGATAACAATACCAATAATAAAAAAAATTTAAAATTATGATAATGATTATAATGATAATGCCACAAAATAATAATAACAAAAATATTGATTCATAATTAATGATGGTGATGATGATAATGATATTAATAATAATAACAATGAGAAGCGAGAAGATGAAAGACAGGAAGGACAGACAATAGAAGAAGAATATATAATGATAAAGGATAATAATTACGATAATGGTTAATAATAATAACTAATTAATGATAATAATAATAAACACTAATAATGACAATAACAATAAACAATTAAAATAACAGACCACAAGAACAACTATCAACTCGAACCTCAACCAAACTTCTAAACAACAAACAAAACAAACAAGGAAACAAACAAACAAACGCAGCGCAGACCAACAAGCCTACAACAGCTCCCAACAACCTCAGCCTACATTCAGCGTCAATTTCATAACCCTCGCGAGTACTCCTTTGGTAGGGACGCTGCGGCCGGCTTGGCTCCGGTCCAGAGCTCGGTTATGAGGGATGGGGGGGTGGGTGGGGTGGTGGGGGAGAGGGGGAGAGAGGGGTGGGGGGGGAGGGGTTGGTCAAGGAGAGAGTGCAGGAGGGGGGAGAGGGGGGGGGTAGAGGGGAGGTGGGGAGGGGGGGATAGGGTGAGTATAAGGGAGGGAGAGGGGAGGGTTGATTTTTGAGGGGGGGGGAGGGGATGGATGGATAGATTGGAAGGGAGGGAGGGAGGGAAGGGAGGGGGGAGGAAGGGAGGGGATGGAGGAGAAGCGGAGGGGGGAGGGAGGGTGGGGAAGAGGTGGAAGGAGGAAGAGTACTTTTTTTTCGAGGGGAGGGGAAGGAAAGAGCGAGGAAGGGAGGGAGGGTGGGGAGAGGTGGGAGGGGAGCGAGAGGGGTGATTTTTTTGAGGGAGGGAGGAGGGAAGGACGGAGGGTACTCCTTTTGAGAGGGGAGAGAGAGGAGGGTGGGAGGGGGCGGGCTTGCTTGTTTTTTATTTTCTGGCTTTGTGGGTTCCGTGTGGTTATGTTTTCTCTTTCGCTTTTTTATGTAACATCCGTACATGTGTGCGTATAAATGCACGTACATGTATGGATAACCGTACATGTGTGCGTATAAATGTATGTATAAGTATGGATAACGGTACGTGTGTGCGTATAAAAGTACTTCTATGCATGGATAACCGTACATGTGTGCGTATAAATGTACGTATAAGTACGGATAACGGTACGTGTGTGCATATAAATGTACTTATATGCATAGATAACCGTACATGTGTGCGTATAAATGTATGTATAAGTACGGATAACGGTACGTGTGTGCATATATGGCATAGATAACCGTACATGTGTGCGTATAAATGTACGTATAAGTACGGATAACGGTACGTGTGTGCATATAAATGTACTTACATGCATAGATAATCGTACATGTGGCAGTATAAATGTACGTACATATTGAAAGTATTTGTGCGTATCTGTTCAGTAACGTGTGGGCGTATAAATGTACGTACATGTATGGATAAGTATTTGTATGTAAATAATTATGAATATGGATTAAGGCGAATAATCAGATCCACTCCCTGTTGGCGTTCTCTGTCTGTCGTATTTCCCCCTTTCGTTGTCTTTCGTGTTTTCTTTCTTTCTTTCCTTTTTATGGCATGTTTTTTCTTTGTTTATCTCTATCTCTCTATATATCGCTCTCGCTCTTTCTCTTTCTCTTTCTCTTTCTCCTTCATTTTTTCTCTTTTCCTTTCCTTCAATTTCTCTTTCTCTTTCTCTATGAGAAGATAAATGTATGAAAGAAAGAGAGGGAGAGAAAGAGAGAGAGAGAGAGAGAGAGAGAGAGAGAGAGAGAGAGAGAGAGAGAGAGAGAGAGAGAGAGAGAGAGAGAGAGAGAGAGAGAGAGAGGAGAGAGAGAGAGAGAGAGAGAGAGAGAGAGAGAGAGAGAGAGAGAGAGAGAGAGAGAGAGAGAGAGAGAGAGAGAGAGAGAGAGAGAGAGAGAGAGAGAGAGAGAGAGAGAGAGAGAGAGAGAGAGAGAGAGAGAGAGAGAGAGAGAGGAGAGAGAAGAGAGAGAGAGAGAGAGAGAGAGAGATAGAGATAGAGATAAAATAGATAGATAGATTAGATAGAGAGATAGATAGAGATTAGATAGATAGAGAGAGAGAGAGAGAGAGAGAGAGAGAGAGAGAGAGAGAGAGAAAGCCTGTGTACACATCTTTCCTAACGATTGCTTTATTTTGAATTTCAAAAAACAAATAACGAATCTACAACCGAAGCAAG
>NW_020871314.1:25000-30686 GCF_003789085.1 Penaeus vannamei | reverse complement strand
CCGCACATCCAACACCCCCACCATCATACCCTCTTTCCACTAACCCCCACCCCCCACTACCCTCACATCGGGATATCGAACCTTTTAGATGCAATAACTCTCATCAATTGAACACTTCACGCCCCCCCCCCCCCTCCCCCCCGCCCCTTTTTTTTCATTGTCCAAGCCAACCCTATACTGTGCTTGCGTATCCCCCTTTTTCTCCTCTTTGGCTTCCTCCTTTTCATCCTTCCTTTCCTCTTTCCCGTTCGTTTTTTCTTCTCTTTTTTCTCCTCTTCCTCATTTTCGTTTTTTTTTTTCTCATTTTCTTTTGTTCTTCCCACATTTTTTTCTTTCCTCATTCTCTTTTTGTAGTTCTCATATTTTCCCTTCCTCATTTTCTTTCTGTTCTTCCTCTTTTTCCTCCATTCTTGTTCTCTTTTTGTACTTCCCATTTTTCCTTTTACTCATTATTCCTTTGTCCTTCCTCACTTTCCTCTTCCTCATTCTCTTTTTGTTTATATGTTCTTCCTCTTCACCCCTTTTTATTATTATTCCTCTTTCTCTTATTATTCTTTTTCTTATTTATATATATTTTTTTCTATTTATCTATTTTCACGTTCTATTGATACGTTTTATTTAGTACACCCACACACATTATTACTATTATTATTGTTATTATTATATTATATTATTATATTATCATTATATTATTATTACTATTATTATTTCATTCTTATCATTATTTAGTACACACACACACACACACACACACACACACACACACACACACACACACACACACACACACACACACACAAAGAAAAGAGGACGCGTCTAAATCATTTTACGGAAGTTGAACAAAAACGAGAATAAGGAAATAAGTGATGATGGAATAATTACTTGAGAAGAAAAATATTTCCCCAGAATTTCGTTTTTTGTATCCTTTCCTATTTTATTATTATTTATATTATTATCATTATTATTATTATTATTATTATTTATTATTATTATATTATTATTATTATTATTATTATTATTTATTATCATTATTATTTATTACTATCATTGTTATTATATCATTATTATCATTGTTATTATTATTATTATTACCAATGTTCTTATTAGTATCATTACTATTGTTATTATTATTATCATGATCATTATTATTCCTATCAATATTTTCATCATTATCATCTTCATTATTCTTACTATCATCACTAATATAACTATTATAATCATCACTTTCAATACTATCCTTGTTATTATCCTTATCATTAGAATCTTATATTATAATAATGATTATTATTATTATCATTATTATTAATATTATTATTATTATTATTATTATTATTATTATTATTATGATTACCGTTATTTTTGTTATCATTATTATTACTACAAATATTTTTATCATTATTAGCTTGTTTTCATTATCATTAATATTTTTATTATCATCATTGCTATCATCATCACAATTATTTCCTTTATCATTATTGTTATCATCATTATTATCATCATAATCATTGCCATAGTAATTATCATTACTGTTATTATTATCATTTCTATTCTTATACTTATTCGCCTTCTTCTTCCTATCCTTCTGGTTCTTTTTCTTCTATCTTCTTCTTCCACCCTTCTCTTCCATACTTTACTCTAATTCCATTCACCTCCATAGTTTCTTCGTCTCTTGTGTCATCTTCCTCTTCCTTCCTCCTTTGTCTTCTTTTTCCTTTGCTCCTCCTCCGCATCCTTCCTCCTTCTCTCTCTCTCTCCTTCGCCTCCTCTTCCTCTAGGTCTTGTTTGCCACTTTTTTATTCACTTCCACGTACATAACTCTTTCCTTTTTTTGCTTATTTCTCTTTCGTCCCATTTCCTACTCCCTCTCTTTCTTCCTTCCTCCTTCTTCCCTCGATCTTCTGTCTCTCTTCAATTTTTTTTATTCTTTCCTCCTTCTTCCATATTTCATAATTTTCTTTCCTGCTTCTCCTTTGTCCATAACAACGTAACTATCGGACAACCATAAAATGAATAGGCAATTCTTGACGCTCAAAAATAATGCATCTCGGTTGTTGGTTTAGGATTGTGTGTGTTTGTTTTAGTTTGTGTGTGTGTGGTGTGTGTGTGTTGTGTGTGGTGTGTGTGTGTTTTGTTGTGTGTTTGTGTGTTGTTTGTTTTTTTTGTTTTGTTTGTTGTTGTGGTTGGTTTGTTGTGTGTGTGTTGTGTTTGTTTTAGTTCTGTGTGGGGAGGAGTGTTTGTTTGTTTTTAGTGCGTGTGTGTGTTTGTTTTAGTTTGTGTGTGTGTGTGTTTGTTTTAATGCGTGTGTGTAGAGGGGGGAGTATATGTGTGTGTGTGTGTGTACGAAACTTGCCTTCTTAAGACTATGGAAGAAGCCTAAAAAACACTGTTAGTATTCAGTAAAATTTGTCAACTTCAATCCTCTTTTATTCATACATAGAATTACGTGGAATTCGATATATCTTTCAGTCATATATTTCCACCAGAATTATCTAAAAAAATATATCAAGCAAATACAAAGTCTAGATATACCAAGTAACTAAGTTAAATACTTGATTACACATAGAAAACATTTAAGACAAATAAATTACGAATATAAAAAAAAACAAATAAAAGCTCCATATATCAAGTAAATGACAGCTAAATACATTAAGGAAATATTTAAAGCCTCCTTCAAAAAAAATTCTAGAAGATAAACGCCGCCGGTTCACTTAGTAAAAGAACCAACACGAGGCCTTGTAATCTTCTACCCCCCACCTCCTTCCTCCTCCTTCTCCTCCTCTTTTTTCATTTGCTCTATTCTCCTTCTTCTTTTCTTCCTTCGTTCTTCCTCATTTTCTTTCACTTCCTCGTCCTACACTTAAGATTTCTGACCTGTTATCCGTCTCCTCTTCTTCCTCCTATCTCCCTTTCTTCATCCTTCTTCCTCATACTTTCTTCCTCCTTTCTCTTTCCTCTTCGTTTACCTTATTCTTCCTTCTTCCTCCCTCCCCCCTTTCCCTCCTTCCATTTCCTCCTTCCTCCTTCCTCCCTCCTCCCTCCTCCTCCTCCTCCCTCTCTCCTCCCCCCACCTCCCTCCCTCCTCCTCCCTCCTACCTCCCTCCACCTCCTCCCTCCTCCCTCCTACCTCCCTCCCACCTCCTTCCTCTCCATCCTCCTCCTTCCTCTACCCCATTTCTTCCTTCCTCCTTCCTCCCCTTCCTCTATCCCATTTCCTCCCCCTCCTTCCTCCTCCTTCCTCCTTCTTCCCCTCCCCCCCCCCCCTTCCTCTCCAAGACCCTGTTCTCACCTCTCCTTAATCACGGATACACCATGACTCAGCAGTCTTATCAAGAGGCAGGTCACGTGTTCATTACTTCAGCACAAGTCTAAGAATAAGTAAGAGGAAGAGAGAGTCTTAACGAAGGAAGGGAAGAGGGACAAAGGAAGAAGGAGAGAGAGAGAGAGAGAGAGAGAGAGAGAGAGAGAGAGAGAGAGAGAGAGAGAGAGAGAGAGAGAGAGAGAGAAGAGAGAGGAGAGTGTGGTGTGTAGGTGAGAGAGAGAGAGAGAGTGAAAGAGAGTGAAAGAGAGAAAGAGAGAGAGAGAGAGAGAAAGAATAGTGAAGAGAGAGAGAGAGGGGGGAGGAGAGAGAAGAGAGATAGAGGAGGGAGAGAGAAAGAGAGAGAGAGTTAAAGAGAGTGAAGGAGGAAGAGAGAGAGGGAGTGAAAAGAGAAAGAGAGAGAGAGAGAGATGTGAAAGAGAAAGAGAGTGAAGGAGAAGAGAGAGAGAGAGAGAGTGTAAGAGAGAGAGAGAGGGAGAGAGGAGACTTGGGAGGCTAGAAGACGTATGAGAAACAATGAGATTCGAAAATAATGAGGCGTAATTACCTTTTTTTTTTTTTTTTTTTTTGCACCTGGGAAATAATGGCGATGGGGATTTTGAGAAAATATGATATGAAGAATATCAAATTACCAAAAATCCATCAAAAAAGGTTAGACAATTTTGAGATAATGATATTCGCCTCATGAAAAAATAAGTAAGGACAGATAACGTATAATCCTAAAATAAAAAAAAAATAATTATAATAATACAGATAAGAATTATGATTACCATAAGATCCAAATATGCATGTTTTCTTTCTTTGTTTGTCTTGTTTGTTTGTTGTTGTTTTTGTTTGTTTGTTTGTTTTATTTTTTGTTCTTAATTATCACTTGCATTTTCTTTATTTGTTTGCTTTGTTTGTTTGCTTTGTTTCTCTTTTGACCAAAAGAAAAAATGAATGCAAATGAATAGTTAAAAGAATAATAAAAATTATTTCCTTGTATTGAGAGTTTTATATAAGTATAAATAATATTTTCTTCTTCTGTTTCTCCTATTTATCTTCTCTTTTGCTTATTTTACCTACTTCATATATGATAATGTTTTCTTCTTTCTTTTTATCTTCTCTCTCCTCTTCTTCATCTTTTTCTTCGTCTCCTTCTTCTTCTTCTTCATCTTCTTCTTCCTCTTCTTCCCCTCTTCCTTTTCCTTTCGCTCCTCATCTAAACCCTATTCTTCCTTTTCTGCTCCTTCGTCTTCCTCCTTCTCTTCCTTTTCCTATTCCTCTCCTTATCTACCCTTTTTTCTTCCTTTTAGTCTTCTTCCTCCTCCTTCTCTTCTTCTTCCCCCTCTTCCTTTCCCTTTCCCCTTTCTCATCTAAACCCTCTTCTTCCTTTTCTCCTTCCTTCTACTTCTATTCCTTTTTATTTTCCTCTCCTCATCTATCCCCATTTCTTGCCTTTTCCTTCCTCTTCCTCCTCCTCTTCCTCTTTTTCTTCTTCTTCTTCTTTTTTCATTTCCTCTCCTCATCTACCGCCTCTTCTTCCCCCTTTTTTTTCTTCTCCTCACTTTTTCTTCTTCTTCTTTTTCATTTCCATCTCCTCATATTTTTCTTCATTTTCTTCTTCCTTTTCATTTTCCTCTCCTCATCTACCCCCCTCTTATTCCCCCCTCTTCTTCTTCCTCTCTTCCTCTTCTTCTCCTTTCTCTTCCTTTTCATTTCCCTCTCCTCATCTAAACCCTACTCTTCCTTTTCTTCTTCTTCGTCTTCCTCCTTCTCTTCCTTTTCATCTTCCTCTCCTCATCTACCCCCCTTTTCTTCCTTTTAGTCTTCTTGTTCCTCCTCCTTCTCTTCTTCTCCTTTCTCTTCTATCCCCACTTCTCTTCGTTTCATTATTTAAACAAATTTTTATCATCACTTGGACACGTCTTCCTTGTCACCTGTCTTCCTTGTCTTTTATATTTCCTCATTTTCGCTCTCTTTCTCTCTCTCTCTCTCTCTCTCCTCTCTGTCTCTCTCTCTCTCTCTCTCTCTCTCTCTCTCTCTCTCTCTCTCTCTCTCTCTCTCTCTCTCTCTCTCTCTCTCTCTCTCTCTCTCTCTCTCTCTCTCTCTCTCTCTCTCTCTCTCTCTCTCTCTCTCTCTCTCTCTCTCTCTCTCTCTCTCTCTCTCACTCTCTTTTATTTCTCTCCTTTCTCTTCTTTATTTTCCTTCTCATGTCTCTTCGTGTTGTTCTTTATTCGTTCTTTATTATTTGTCTATATTGCCAATGTTTCTTCTTTTTTCATGTTTTTTTTTCTCTTTCTCTTTTTTCTTCCTCTTCTTCCTTCCTTTTCTTTTTTCATTTCTTCTTCCTTCTTCTCCCCTTTTCTTTTTCTTTCTCTCTTATTCCTC
>NW_020871314.1:0-17500 GCF_003789085.1 Penaeus vannamei | reverse complement strand
CTTCATCCTTCATCTCTGATTTTCATTCTTTATTCGTTTTATTTATTTCCTTCATCCTGCAACTTTGATTTTCATTCTTTATTCTTTTATTTATCCTTCATCCTTCATCTCTTTGATTTTCATTCTTTATTCTTTTTATTTTTTCCTTCATCCTTCATCTTTGATTTTCTTTATTCCTTATTTCCTTCATCCTGCAACTTTGATTTTCATTCTTTATTCTTTTTATTTATTTCCTTCATCCTGCAATTCTGATTTTCATTCTTTCTTTTTTATTTATTTCCTTCATCCTTCATCTCTGATTTTCATTCTTATTCTTTTTATTTATTTCCTTCATCCTTCCTCTTTGATTTTCATTCTTTATTCTTTTTATTTATTTCCTTCATCCTGCAACTTTGATTTTCATTCTTTATTCTTTTTATTTATTTCCTTCATCCTTCATCTTTGATTTTCATTCTTTATCCTTTTTATTTATTTCCTTCATCCTGCAACTTTGATTTTCATTCTTTATTCTTTTATTTATCATCCTTTGATTTTCATTCTTTATTCTTTTATTTATTTCCTTCATCCTCATTTTGATTTTCATTCTTTATTCTTTTATTTATTTCCTTCATCCTGCAACTTTGATTTTATTCTTTATTCTTTTTATTTATTTCCTTCATCCTTCATCTTTGATTTTCATTCTTTATTTTTTATTTATTTCCTTCATCCTTCATCTTTGATTTTCATTCTTTATCCTTTTATTCATTTCCTTCATCCTGCATCTTTGGATTTCATTCTTTATTCTTTTTATTTATTTCCTTCATCCTTTCATCTTTGATTTTCATTCTTTATTTTTTTATTATTTCTTTGATATTTTCATTCTTTCTCTTTTATTTCATTTCCTTCATCCTGCAACTTTGATTCTTTTTATTTATTTCCTTTCCTTCATCTCTGATTTTTCATTCTTTATCCTTTTATTTATTTCCTTCATCCTTCATCTTTGATTTTCATTCTTTATCTTATTCATTTTCCTTCATCCTGCAACTTTGATTTTCTTCTTTATCCTTTTTATTTATTTCCTTCATCTGCATCTCTGATTTTCATTCTTTATCTTTTTATTTATTTTCCTTCATCCTCATCTTGATTTTCATTTCTTTATTCCTTTTATTTTTCTTCATCCTGCAACTATTGATTTATTTATTTTTTTATTTTATTTCCTTCATCCCTTTTCTTTCTTTTTATTTTATCTCTTCATCTTGATTTTCATTCTTTTATTCTTTTTATTTATTTCCTTCATCCTGCATTCTGATTTCATTCTTATTCTTTATTTTCTTCATCCTGCAACTTTGATTTTTATTTTCTTTTTATTTATTTCCTTCATCCTTCTTTGATTTTCATTTTATTCTTTTATTTATTTCCTTCATCCTGCAACTTTGATTTTCATTCTTTATTTCCTTCATCCTTCATCTTTGATTTTCTTTCTTCTTTTTATTTATTTCCTTCATCCTTCTTTGATTTTCATTCTTATTTTATTTATTTCCTTCATCTTCATCTCTGATTTTCATTCTTTATTCTTTTATTTTTCTTCATCCTTCTTTGATTTTCATTCTTTATTCTTTTTATTATTTCCTTCATCCTTCATCTTTATTCTTTATTTTTTTTATTATTTTCCTTCATTTTCATTCTTTATTCTTTTATTATTTCCTTTCCTTCATCTTGATTTTCATTCTTTTATTCTTTTTATTTATTCTTCATCCCTCATTCTAAATTTTCATTCTTTTTATTTTTTATTCATTTCCTTCATCCTGCATTTTGATTTTCATTTTTTCTTTTATATTTCCTTCATCCTTCATCTTTGATTTTCATCTTTATCCTTTTTATTTATTTCCTTCATCCTGCAACTTTTGATTTCATTCTTTATTCTTTTTATTTTATTTTTCATCCTTCATCTCTTGATTTCTTCTTTATTCTTTTTATTTATTTCCTTCATCCTTCACTTTGATTTTCATTCTTTATTCTTTTATTTATTTCCTTCATCCTTCATCTTGATTTTCATTCATTCTTATTCTTCAATCTTTCCTTCACTTCATCTCTGATTTTCATTCTTTATTCTTTTTATTTATTCCTTCATCCTTCATCTTGATTTTCATTCTTTATTCTTTTTATTTATTTCCTTCATCCTGCAACTTTGATTTTCATTCTTATCCTTTTTATTTATTTCCTTCATCCTGCAACTTTGATTTTCATTCTTTATTCTTTTTATTTATTTCCTTCATCCTTCATCTCTGATTTTCATTCTTTATTCTTTTTATTTATTTCCTTCATCCTGCAACTTTGATTTTCATTCTTTATCCTTTTTATTTATTTCCTTCATCCTGCAACTTTGATTTTCATTCTTTATTTTTTTATTTCCTTCATCTGCAACTTTGATTTTCATTTCTTTATCCTTTTTATTTATTTCCTTCATCCTTCATCTTTGATTTTCATTCTTTATCCTTTTTATTTATTTCCTTCATCCTGCAACTTTGATTTTCATTCTTTATTCTTTTTATTTATTTCCTTCATCCTGCAACTTTGATTTTCATTCTTTATCCTTTTTATTTATTTCCTTCATCCTTCATTTTGATTTTTGGATTTTCATTCTTTATTCTTTTTATTTATTTCCTTCATCCTTCATCTTTGATTTTCATTCTTTATTCTTTTTATTTATTTCCTTCATCCTGCAACTTTGATTTTCATTCTTTATTCTTTTTATTTATTTCCTTCATCCTTCATCTTTGATTTTCATTCTTTATTCTTTTTATTTATTTCCTTCATCCTTCACCTCTTCATCTTTATTCTTCAATCTTTGATTTTCATTCTTTATTCTCCTTCATCTTCATCTTGATTTCATTCTTTATTCTTTTTTATTTCCTTCATCCTCACTTTGATTTTCATTCTTTATTCTTTTGTTTATTTCCTTCATCCTTCATCTCTGATTTTCATTCTTTATTCTTTTATTTATTTCCTTCATCCTGCAACTTTGATTTTCATTCTTTATTCTTTTTATTTATTTCCTTCATCCTTCATCTCTGATTTTCATTCTTTATTCTTTTTATTTATTTCCTTCATCCTTCATCTCTGATTTTCATTCTTTATTCTTTTTATTATTTTCCTTCATCCCAACTTTGATTTTCATTCTTTGTTCTTTTATTTATTTCCTTCATCCTTCATCTTTGATTTTCATTCTTTATTCTTTTTATTTTATCTCCTTCATCCTGCTTTGATTTTCATTCTTTATTTTTTTATTTATTTCTTCATCCTTCATCTTTGATTTTCATTCTTTATTCTTTTTATTTATTTCCTTCATCCTTCATCTTTGATTTTCATTCTTTAATTTATTTCCCTTCATCTGCAACTTTGATTTCATTCTTTATTCTTTTTATTTATTTCCTTCATCCTTCATCTCTGATTTTCATTCTTTATTCTTTTTATTTATTTCCTTCATCCTGCAACTTTGATTTTTCATTCTTTGCTGTGGGTTTGAGATATTTTTTCAGGTCGTTTTCTTCCAATTTTGTGATGGTTTGATTTTTATACTGATTTTGATAATGGTAACGATGGAAATGGCAGATGTAATGATGATAATGATGGTTAATAAAGATAATAGTAATGGTAATACTAATATAGTGATGATAATGATGATGTTATTGATGATGATTATGGTAATGATAATACCAAGGTAATGATGATAATGATAATGGTATTGGTCATGATAAAAGTCCTGATAATGATGGTAATTCCATATTGAATGATTAATAACAAAAAATGATAAAGATGATACTAACTGCAATTATAATAGTGATACTAGTACTACTACAACTAAATGATGATAATGAGAAGGAAAATGCTAAGAAAATTATAGTAATGATAATAGATAATTATGGTAATGATAATAGGTAATAAGATGATAACAATAATACTGATAATGAAAAAAATGATGATGATTATTATCATAGATTTAATTAGGATAAGGATAATTATTGATGATAATAAAAGGAGGATTATAAATTGAGGACAATAATAATCATTATGATAATGATAATGGTAACAAATAATAATGGTATAATAATGACAATAACAATTATCAAAATAATAATAATAATCACTACTACTACTACTAATAATAATAATAAATAACAATATTAGTAAATTTGGTGTAATAATTTGATAATGATAGTAATAATAATAAGAATGATAAACAATAATAATGATGAAAACAATAAGAATAATGATAATAACAATGATAATAATGACGATAACAATAATAAGTCAATTATAATTATGATAATCATTAAGACAACAGTGGTAATAATAATAATAACTTTTAATAATAATATCGACAATAACAACAAAAAACGAGGATAATATTATCATCACTATAAATAAACACATGATACACAATGATAAAAAAAAAAAAAAAAAAGTTATATAATAATAAAAATAATAATAATAAAGTTCGAGTTCGGAAAAGAATGAACGGACCTCGCTCAAGTTAAGTAAGTTGTTTCTGCGGTCTTCACTCACCTTAATAAGATCAGCTGAAGGAACAACTTGTCAAACATTTTGGAGAGACTGTCCATCACGGAGGCAAAGTGTGTGTGTGGGGGGGGAGGGGGGGGGGGATGGGGGGAGGAAAGGGCTATCATCGTGGAAGAGGTTTTAGTTGATAGCAAGTAGGGTGTAGGGCGAAAGTGGGGAAGAGAAAGAGAGAGAAAGAGGGGAGGAGGGAGAAAGTGGGGAAGAGAAAGAGGGAAGGAGAGAAGGTGGGGAAGAGAAGAGAGAGAAAGAGGGAAGAAGGGAGGAAGTGCGGGGAGAGAAAGAGAGAGAAAGGGAGGAGGAGGGAGAAAGTGAAGAGAGAGGAAGAGGGAGGAGGGAGAAAGTGGGGAAGAGAAAGAGAGAGAAAGAGGGAAGAAGGGAGAAAGTGAAGAGAGAGGAAGAGGGAAGAAGGGAAGTGGGAAGGAAAGAGAGGAAAAGAGGGAAGAGTGGAGTGAGAAGGAGGGAGGGAGGAAGAGAGCGAAAGAGGAAGGAAGGGGAGGGGGGCGAGTAAAGAGAGAGAGGGGGAATGAAGTTCGGGGAAGTAAAGAGAGAGATGGAGGGAAGAGGCAGAAAGAGGGAGAAAAAGGGAAGGAAGGAGAGGGGGAGGGAGAGAGAAATGAGGAAGAAGGGAGGGAGGGAGGAAGAGAGAAAGAGGGAAGAAGCGGAAGGGAGGAAGAGAGAAGGGGAAGGAAGGAAAGAGGGAGGAAGAGAGAGAAAGGGGGATGGAGGGAGCGAGGGAGGAAGAGAGAGAAAGTGGGAAGGGAGGAGAGAGAGAGGGAGGAAGAGAGAAAAAGTAGAAATGAGGAAGGGAGGGAGGAAGAGAGAGAAAGAGGGAAGGAGGGAGCACGGAAGGAAGAGAGAGAAATGGGGGTGGGGGTGGGAGAAAGATTGCAGAAGGGCGATATAAAGAGGAGAAACATGGGAGAGCTAGACAGACAGAGAGACAGAGAGCGGGGAAGGGGGGGATTAAAGAGAGGTGAAGAAATGATAATGATCATGATAATGTTAATAATACAAAGATGTTAATTATGATAATGCAATAACAATAAAAACATAAAAAAATGATAACGATAATACCAGTGATAACAATAAAGAACAGTGATAACAATAGCAGCAATAATAATATCAGCAACAACAACAATAATAATGATGAAGAAAATATATTGAAATAATAATGGCAATACCAATAATGATAATGATTACAATAACAATAATGATATCAGCAACAGCAGTAATAATGATGAAATAATAATGATGATAATAATAATAATAATAACAATAATGATAACGATAATAACAATAATAATGACGACAATAACAAACCTAATAATAATAGCAATGATAATGATAACGATAATAACAACAATGATGACAATAATGATAATTCTCATTATGTTATTGATAGTGTACCACTAATAGTATTAATGCTACTGCTAGTAGTGAGAATAATAATAATGATAATAATAAAAATAATAATAATAATGATAATAGTAATAATAATAATAATAATAATAATAATAATAATAATAACAATAATAATAATGATAATAATAACAATATTATTAACAACAATAATAATAATAATAATAATAATGATAATAATAATGATAATAATAACAACAACAATAATAATAATAACAATAAGAAGAAGACAAGAAGACGAAGATGATGAAGAAAAATAAAAAAATAATACTAATAATGATTATGATCATGATTATGTTTATGCTTATGATTATGATCATGGTAATGATAATATCAATGAAAACAGTAAAAATGATATTCACAACAAATACAACAGTGATACAATAATAGTCAAGCTAATCAATATAGTACTTATATCATTTTACAATTTACAACTCATATCACAAATTCTTTCTATAAGCAATAATAAAATATCACATAGCCATATCATATTAAGACCTGGAAAACACTATGAGAACATAAAATCTACATATTGCAGTTGAATGTATCAAATCCAATTTTAAGGATCATACAGATTATAGAATTAAAACAATAGAGCTGTAATATTCCTCAACAAATCACAAAAAATAAGATTAAAAAGAAAGGCGTAGGGTATTATTTCAATCCCATTAGCGTTGGAGATTTTTACTGAAAATATCCCGAGGAGTTTTCTTATATAAGACTAATGGGTTGCTCACTTTCGCCTTCTCTGTCCTGTATTACAAACAAAATACTGCATTTTTTCGTAGTTCTTCAACTCTCTTCGTTAACAAACTGAATGTTGAATAACCTGTCAGATTGTTGTTGATTCGAGTTTTGCTCTCTTCGTTAACAAACTGAATGTTGAATAACCTGTCAGATTGTTGTTGATTCGAGATCTTTAAAATTTGTAAAATCATATAAATGGAGGTCTTATTGAGTGGCAGAAATCTTATAATTCTAACTAGACATCTACAAATTATTCAGCCATAATTTACCAATGTTTTTTTTCCAGACAGCAGCGGAATCCCATAATAATTAATACAGCCATTAGTCTCCTTTCTTCTCGTACAGTCAAAGCCACAAATGTCCCAAGTTGAGCCAATGTCTTCTACAATGGCCAGCTGTTTTCCTTATTGAAGTACAAGTCCCTTAACGTGATTTTCATGAGTGTAGAAAGTGGACTAGTTTTCTACCCGTTGATCTAACAGCGCATTTTGATATAATTTCCCCGTTAGCAGAGTTTTATGGTGCGGTCATTCATTGTTTTGAATCCATGGCAGTTCTTATTCCTATTTTTATACCGTAGTTGACATGTATATATTTAGTAAAATACATTAGCAAATGTCTAATATGTTAGGTATTATATATCATTTTCTTCTATAACACAATAATAAAGTCAGTGTAGTATAATACTGTGTACCAGTATTATATACCGAATTATACATCGAATTTTATTCTCATTTGCTAATGGACCATTCTTTAGATAAAGGAGTGTCATCTGTATTTGAAGTGACGAAGAGACCTGGTAAACATTCTGATTAGCCATTCACATATATTTTATTACTATTATTATCAATCCCCGAGGAACACTAATGGAGACAGTCTTGGGACTAGATATGGCAGTATACCTATTATGTTCGTACAATAATTTCGGAAACAGAGAGATCTAAGTTGAGCTTTATACATTTCTGAATAGCATATCGTGCTTTAAACTTTAGATAAAAGTAGCAGTTAAAAGTCGATATTTCCATAGTGTCAGTAGCATAGAATAACTTTCTGCCGAGAGCCATGTTGCTTAATAGCCAAGAGACTGGCAAAAAGGTGTCAGCTGATAAGGAACATTTTTCTTGTTGCCAATTGATGCACAGCAAAATGACCGAGAACTGCATAACATGTAAAATAGATTTCCTTCTTGTGAACATTCTTGCAACCTTCATTGTCTTGTGTTAACTAATTGATATTAAAATCAGCCTTTATTGTTTTGTGCTAACTAATAAATATTAAAATCAGCCTAGATAAACCCAGGGCTGCTGTACAGATAAAATTTCTTAAAACAATTCGAAAAATAAGTAAAACACATAACACAATCATGGAAGTCAACCACATGCCCCAGGCCCGGGAATGTCGACAGAAGCAGCCAAAAACGGAAAAAAAATCTGACTTGCTTAGTAGTCCACATATCGCTCATACCAGCCACATTATGAGGGGCTCCTGCGTTCTGAAGGCTTAAAGTTACCCCAGCTCACATTCCTCCGAGAACCACGATCGCGGAAGTAGATTAAAAGAAGAGACATTTATTAGAGAACCACGTCCCACACGCTGAAGTAACCACAGCTGAACAAAACAACACCACAGTTTGCAATTGCTAATTCTATGTCACGATTTAATAGTGATTGGATATTAGATACCAGACCGTCTAGTAATCCCAATCATTTCAATTTTGCAATCCATGCAATATTAGATAGGAATGGATATGCATTTATAAGTGATTAGATAGGAATGGATATAATGTTTCTGTGGTCCTTTTTCGGTACATGTACGAACATCGACTCCATCTATGTGGCTAAAATATCTATGCTCTACGGTCATTACAAAGTCTACTTTAATGATCCTACAAGTGGCACCATGCGCAATAACCTTTGCAGTCGTATCTACAATATGTCTGTCTATGGTTGACGTTGAATTCACCGCAGTTAAAGCAGTCTAAGCATCCCTGTCTATGGTTGCTTGGTCGATACGAATCCCGTCACGTGATCCAGGTTTCGTCCTCAATATTGGTCTTGTAGTTTCATTTCATTTCAGTGTAGTTTCATTTCAATTTTTGTTTTATAGTGATTAGACAGGAATGGATATAATGTTTATGCTGTCCTTTAGCTACGATGCTCTCGGCTGTCGGTGGAATGCTCTCCTTGATTACAAAACGCTAACATATAAAAGCCATACCTGTCTTCCAGTCTCTCACCTTACGAGAACTGTGTAACATCATTATATTTGGCATTTTCTGAGATGACATCATGTTTCTCTTTGTACTGTTTGAATCCAAGTTACTGACAGACTAAGCTATACCTAAGATATATATATATATATATATATATATATATTATATAATATATATATATATATATATATAATATATGTAGTATCGCAACCCATGCATTAGGAGGCGTATTTCCATTAAACTTTCATGATTTACCCTTTTCCCTTTCATTTGATTTGATCGACATTGTCATACTCTCTATTCACATTCAAACCGTACGGAACCCAAATAGTGGAATATCTCATCTGTGCATCATATATTTACATACGAACAACCCTATATATATATATCAATCCAGCGCGAGTCCAAGAACTATTTCTCGTTAATTCAGTATCTTGAGAGTTCCATAATTGCTCCTTAGATAGATATATTGGAGTAATGTTGTTGTTGTTGTTATTGCTGTTGTTGTTATTGCTGTTGTTGTTGTTGTTGTTTGATGTTCCTGTGGTCTGAGCACCGTTTTCCTCAGCCGTTTTGAGGGGGGACTGAGGTAACACAGAAATGCTGGTTCTCTGTTTAACACTCAAAGAAAGAGAAGGAGAGGGGAGAGGAAAAAAGAGAAAGAGAAGAGGAGGAAGATAGAGAGAGAGAGAGGAGAGGGTCGAGAGGAAGGAAAAAAGACAAGAGATTAAGAGGAAGTACGAGAGACAGGAAGAGGAAAAAGAGAGGGAGAAGGAGGAGTGAGGGGGAAGGATGAGAGACAAAGAGAGAGAGAGAGAGAGGAGAGAGTTGAATATGTTGCTTTGTTTCGCGAACTCAATAGCAGTCTTGAGAAATTAGGGGATTATTGTTTAGAAGTACATCATAGTTGGCATTCAGGATTTCTCCGATGCATAACAACTGACAATAGAACTGAGGTTTTGTTTTCAGCCACGTAAAATTTCATGAAAAAAAGACCACAGCAAAACGCAACAATAGAAAACATTAGCAATCCAAAACAGCACTTTCTTTTTTGGAAAACAGCACTATATGAAGAAAATAATATCCAAAACATTTTCTTTTTTTTCTTTCTTTCTTTCTCTTTCCTCTTCCTTTCGTTCATTTTTTCCTTCTTTCTTTCTTTTCCTCTTCCTTTCGTCCATTCTTCCTTTTTTTTCTTTTCATCTTCCTTTCGTCCATTCTTCCCTTCTTTCTTTCTTTTCCTCTTCCTTTCATTCCTTCTTCCCTTCTTTCTTTCTTTTCTTGCCTCCTTACCCTGCCTCTTGCTTTATCTTTATCTTCCTTTCTTGCTCGTCCATGTTGCCTTTTATGAAGACGAAGACGACGAACACGACTTCAAAGAAAACGGGAACGACGCCCAACCTGCAACTCCAAGCGCCTCCGATACACAGAAATGCGAGCCACGCTGAACCTACGTGTAAATCTGAAAGGTCAAAAGATTTTCAGAAGGGTAAAATGTTGATTATGGGAACTACATGAAGCTCGGCGGATCAGAGTAAGCCTCGGTTATGTAACAAGCTCATCCTATTTTTTTTTTTTTTTATGTCTCGTTAATCAGACGGAATAATGCGATTAGATGTGCTGGAATTTTGCAAATTGCTTTGCTGCAGGTATTAATACATTAGCAAGCAACACACTCATGCACATTATGCACATATATATATATATATAATATATATATATATATATATATATATATATATATATATATATATATATATATATATATATATATATATATATATATATAATATAATATATATATATATATATATATATATATATATATATATATTATATATATATATATATAATATATATATAATATATATATAAGATATATATATATATATATATATATATATATATAATATTACATATACATACATATACATATTATTATATATCTATATATATGTAATATATATATATATATACTATATATATATATATATTTATATATATATATATATATATATATATATTATAATATATATATATATATATATATATATATATATATATATATATATGATATGGGTGTGTAAATATATATATATATATATATAGTGTATATATAATATATATATATAATTATATATATATATATATATATACTATATTATATATATTATATATCATATATATAATATATATATATATATATATTATATATATATATGATTATTATTTATCTCACGTCTCTATATATATATATATATATATATATACCTTCACACTCTCATATTACTCTCTCTCTATATTATATATATAATATATATATATATTAATATATATATATATATATATTAATTTATATATATTATATATTTATATATATATATTGGAGAGATGTATTTGTATGTTTTACGATGGTTAGGATGAAATATTCTTCCTTTCCAATTTAGAATTTCTAAGTTCATAGCAAAATGTTCGCCAATGGCTTTACTTAAGTTGCTCCAATTTCTGGAAGAAGAGAGAAGAGAAGAAGAATCGCAAACAAGGATCAATACACTTAATACCTTTTCCAAAAATTACAAATAAAATCATAAATCACAAGTCGACCCTCTGCTAAACCCTTTAAATCTGACAGCTTCCACGGGTCACCACAGAAACGGAACCCCAGAACGCCAAGATCAGGGTAAAACATCCCCAATCTCTCCCGCTATGGCCTCGCATGACACCCCAGCGCTTACCCTGACACTTTTCCCCAACCTCTCTCTCCCCAGACACAACGGATGAATATGCCGTGAGTTATCCGGTGAAATAATGGAAACTGCCGGTCATTCGCAGTCGACACAGCCCGCCAAACGCATTCGACAGTGACTGAATACGGCCATCAGTCCAGCTAATCACTCTGCTAACAATAACGCCGCTGACTACCGGACATACAATGGGTCTTGTTTGCGTCTGAAAATGGAATGATATTGCAACCCGGCATTAGTAACCTTCTGGCTGCCTTCCGTAAAGGGTTGGGTCCGTGAAATGAGATTGGGTTCGAGAGCTCCTTTGACGCGAGAAGGGATGTTGAGTTCCATTTCGATAGATTTATTAAAGAGGATTGAAGTATGGCTGGGTAATATCTTTAGGCGGATGGATATGAAATATTCAATTCATTTACTGGCGATAAGGAGACTGTGTGTGTGTGTGTGTGTGTGGTGTGTGGTGTGTGTGTGTGTGTGTGTGTGTGTGTGTGTGTGTGTGTGTGTGCATGCATAGAACCCCACGCGAAACCGACTAAATTCCATCACCGCAAAACTGGAATATTCCTGATGTGTATTTATAGCGCTACTAATGATGCCTCCCCCCCCCCTCCCTTTACAGACTGCAAGAGAATCTACTCACAACTGCAATTAGCAAGAACATCAGAATTGGGATTGGATGATGCAACGATAAGCATTTTTTTCCGATTTTAATTGACATATGATGGAGCGATCCATTGTGGAACTGATTTAGAAAAATCGGTGCTTTTACCACTGCACTTCAGAAGGGGAGGGACGATAGTGGAGGAACAAAGAGGAAGGGAAGGGAGCAAATATAAAATGCAAGAGAGCACGTTCATACAACCGTTCATTTATGTTTATATATGAATACACATCTATGTTATTGCACACAAGCTTGCGTAAATTATATTTTGAAATAACAGGCGATATAATTTGAAAGGTGTTGTTGAGACAGCAGGCAAGTGGTCAGTTAACATCGTTCATATGAGTTGATAAAAGATATTAAAAGATCTTTGTTTATCCCAACTAATGTGAGAAAGACAAACAAAATTCCTTAAAAAGAAATTGGAAAAAAAAATGCAATTCATATACTCTCTCTCTCTCTCTCTCTCTCTCTCTCTCTCTCTCTCTCTCTCTCTCTCTCTCTCTCTCTCTCTCTCTCTCTCTCTCTCTCTCTCTCTTATCACCTTTATCTGAAGCTTCCATCTATATTTTAGGACAGCCTATGCCTGTTTTTTCTTTTCTTTTCTTTTTTTCATTATTCTTGCTGACATTCCTCACCTTTACTTAATATTCACAAAGTTTCCAAAGAGAAAAAATATACGAAAGTAATTATCGACTAAGCAACTCTTTCAAACTTGAACGACCTAACCACTTATTACGCCAATAAAGAAGAAAAAAAAGTATTAAATATCCGCCCTCAAGACAGTTTTTTTTTTTTCTTCTTCTTCTTTTTCTTCTTTTTTTTTTTTTTTTTTTTTTTTTTTTTTTTTTTTTTTTTTTTTTTTTTAAGTGGTTCCTGTTTTCGTCAACCTTTGTCGGTCGAAAACAAACGTTGCCTATTTTGCCATCATCATTCTCTGTCTTCAAAGTTTCAGGAAGAAAAAGGGGGACTTTTCTTTAACGTCTCGAGGAAATGGAGGACGTGGCTCTTAACAAGAATAAGTGTCTTCGAGTGCTTGTATCACACGAGTTACCCCTTAAACCTTAAAGTGCGCATGGGATACTTTGCATACTGAAATAATTTATCGGCTTATGTAATACTGAAATTTTGTATTGGTTTATGCTATACTGAATGTAATACTGATTTTTTTTTATTGGCTTATGCGGTACTGAAATTCTGTATGGAGTTATGTATAATCTGAAATTATGCATGGGATTATGTACATATTGAGATTATGTATTGGCTTATGCAATACTGGAATTATGTTGAGGGTTATGTACTATGTATTATGAATTATGTATATTATGTACTATGTATTATGAATTATGTAGAAGATTATGTACTATGAAATGGTGTTATACGTATTACAGGGTGTATATTGGCTTATATACATACTATAGTCTCGTGGATAATATCTCCAAAGACAAAACAAATACTTCTTCAAGTCATATTAGATCTGTTACATTTTGAATAGAAATGCACATGTTTTTGTATATAATGTCGTTTTGTGGATCGAGTCGAGATAGATATGAGCTTATGTATATGCTCTTGTTGTGGATATATTTTCCAACGCAATATATGTATAGTTATTTTAAATTTTTTATAGATACATTGCAGTTGAAATTAAAATGTATATAAACATTTTTATATCACTACATTCGTGTCCAAGTTTTTGTATGTAGTGCAGTCTCCATGGCACACATATATATATTATATATATATATATATATATATATATGTTATATATTATATATATATATATATATATATATATATATATATATAGTATATATATATATATATATATATATATATATTATATATATATATATATATATATATATATATATATATATATATATATATATATATATGTTTTTACTTTAATTTGTTTTATATGTATTATATGTATTACACACAGTTGTACTTTAGCCTTTGTCTTGTGTTACTCAATGTTTCTTAAAATCAGAATATGTGTATTGCACTTATAAACACTTATAAAGAACGTGTGCACACTGAAAAATACTATTAATTACAAATACATTAGACATGATACAGTTTAATCAAAATATATGTTGGGTTTTGTAATTAGCCTTGTGAATATTCTTACATACTTATTTGTTATATCAAATCTTATGTATATTTCCATCCCTTTTCTCTCTTACCTTTCCATTCCCCATTACTCTTTGTTTTCTTCTTTTTGTTTCTCCATCTTTCCCTTTCTTTTACTCATCTTCTTCCCTTCTCATTTTCCATTTCTCTTCTGTTCTTTCCTTTCATCCGTTTTGAAAAAAGGAATATTCCAAAATCTTGAATATTTTCTCTTCCGATTTCTCCTTCCTCCTCTTTCGTCTTCCTCCCTATCCCACCTGTTTCTCTTATCCCCTCTTCTCCCTCTTTCTCTTCAAGGCTTTCATCCAATCTTCACTTTAAACATCCCCTCTTCCTCCCCCACCCGCTCCCCTCCCTCCCTCCTGTGACTCTCCTCCCTCCCACCTCATACCCCCTCCCTTACCCCTATGCCCACCTCCCCCCCCCTTCCGTATCTGAACCTTAATTAAGAAAGATTATCACAAAATAAGAAGAAAGGGTAGCCTTTGGCCCCTTAGCCCCTGCCCCCCCCCATCTCACCCTCCCTCCTCCTCCCCAGCCAACCGCGCTGACAGGTAGATGTCCGTTCAAGAAGGACATATCGTATGCCTGCAAGAGACCTCTGTTAAGGTTTGTTATTCCGTATCGTATATGTATTCCGTCGACTTTACTGCTTACTGTTTTCCTCTTTTTACCTTTTTTTTTGTTTTTGTTTCTTTTTTGTGTGTTAATTTTCTCCTCTATTTCTGTCTATGTCCAGCTTTGGTTGTCCTTTTTGGATGTCCTGTTTTTCATTCGTCTACCTCTCTCTCTCTCGGCGGTCGTCTCTCTCGTCTCTCTCTCTCGCAGCCGTCTCTCATCAGTTCTGCTCTCTCTCTCGTCTCTAGCTTCTTGCTCTTCTCTGCTCGTCTTCCGATCTCTCTCTCTCTGTCTTCTTTCATTCGTTCCTTTCTCTCGTCCTCTCGCTCGGCATGTGGGGGTTTTGGCGGTCGTGGTGGTGTGGGTCTCGTCGTCTCTCTCTCTCTCCTCTCTCTCTCCGTCTGCTCTCCTCTCCGTCTCTCGCTCTCTCTCCTCTCCTCTCGGTGGTCGGGGGGGTGGCGCCGGGGTTTGGGGGCGCCGACCAGGGGTTAGTGTGAGCTCCAGTCATCGTTTGGTCTACTTCTGTTTTGCGGCCGATCTCAGGCGCACTCCGGCGTGGTCCTTACTCGCTCTCTTCGTGCCCGGGTTCTTATGCATATTCCTCGCTATCACACTCAGTTTCTGTCGGCGAGTCTTTTTCTTCGTCCTTCTTCTGACACTCTCTCTCTTCTCTCTCTCAGTCTCTCTCGTCTATCTGCAGTGCGTCTCTCTCGTGTCTGTCTCTCTCTGCTCTGTTCTCTCCTCTCTCTCATCTATCCTCATTCTCTCTCATGCTCTCTCTCTCTCTCTCTCTCTCCTCTCTCTCTCTCTCTCTCCCAAGCCAATAATGGAGAAGTACCTCTTTTTGTAATTCAATTTTTTGTAATGTTATCGTTTTTTTTTTTCTTTTGCCAGATATCTGGCGAGGATCGTTATTAGCGCTCCATCCCAGAGAAAAAAGGTAAGTTTAACCTGGCAGGTCAGTGACACGACACAATCTCGTAGGCTTGGCCTCTCTCAGCTACTCGCCAATAGTCTGGAAACAAAAGAGATTAATGCTTGAGGAATTCGCAATAGAGGTATGTATATGTATAATATATATATATACTAATATATACTATATATATTATATAATATATATTATATATATATATTCTATCTCTAATTACCACACACACACACAACACAACCGACACCACACGACACCACACACACGTCCACACTACCACACAACACAACACATCGTTCACACACACACGATTAATATCTCTCGTTACTTCACTTCACCACCACATACTACTTCTCGCTCTCGTACGTCGCTCTCGCTTCATCCTTACACACGAAATGCTCTTATATCTCTCTCATTCATTTACATTAGATACTATATTCTCTCTCTCTGCTCTAATTTATAATACACTATAAAATAAAACCAAATCCAACTATTTTCGGTAGAAAAACACAAATGGACCAAAAATCACCTAGTTTATTCTGAACTCCATATATATCTTTCTCTGACTGCATCACAATCCAGCTCTCTTCATGTCTATCTCTTAGATCCAAGATCTGGACTTTTAGGAGGAATTTAGGAGGATTTTGTAGTGTTTGTTTAAATTTAATTAAAATTAGTTTACTTGTGGATTTTTTTTATATTTTTTTTTTTTTTTTTTTTTTTTTTTTTTTTTTTTTTTTTTTTGTTTTTTTTTTTTTTTTTTTTTTTTTTTAAACAAATGTTATCAACGGTAGGGTGTTTTATTCAATAAGATATAGATTATATTATATGTATGTATTAATTAATTATAAAAATAAATATAGAATCAAAATTTATCTTATTATAGATTGTGTCTATAGCACAATGTTTGTATCGTATGTGTTGTATGTTATTTATTTATAATGAAGATAAAGAAATTTTTTTTCTTAGAGTTGTCTTTTTGTTTTAACAATAAGATAGTTAAACATTGGTGCGACATGAACGTTAATATCTATCTCGGGGGTCATAAACTTAATGAGGCTCTTTAATGGGTGGATATGATGGAAAATAGAATGACTTCAAGATGGAATTAGATGGAATATGATAGAAACTCATAGGATGGGAAATGATGGAATTAATCTAGACAAAAAAAAATAGCTTCATGAGAATGTGGAAATAGATGGAATAATAGAAATAGCACGTCAAAATAGATGGGAATAAGATGGAATAATAGAAAAATAACTCACTGATGGGAAATCAATATGATGGGAGGTTTCCGAGAGCTTCTTCTTCTTCTCTCTTCTCTTTAAAATAAGACTAAGTCACTTTTTTACCGGACTTGTATCCTACGAAAACCCTCCTGCGCTGGGCCCTTGTTTCGCTATAGTGATGAGAAGTGCTCCTGTGCAAGTGTTTGTTTGTCTTTCGAATTCATGCGTTTCATGTTTAATGTTTTTGGG
>NW_020871313.1:191345-193845 GCF_003789085.1 Penaeus vannamei | reverse complement strand
TCCGTCTATGCGAGAATATTTCTTCAATCACACCTAATAAATGATTTTTGGGTAAATGTTATCAATCACTGGTTATCTTCGGTAAATATAGATCCCAATAAATAGGTAAATAAATAAATAAATAAATAAATAAAAATAAAAATAATAGGTAAATGTGGATCCCAATGTTACGAAGATTTTCCGGATAAGTAATCAGTTGATTCGTGTTATCAATTAATTAATATCTTCGTCTATGTTTTTTTTTTTGTTTCTTATGCTTTAGAAAATTCGTGTTTGTGAATACGTGTTATCGACCGCTGATTATTTATGATGAAATAGGCAACAATTTTTTTTTCTCTTTTTTTTCGTATCATTCCGGAGAATCATTTAATAATTAGCTGGTATATTATTAATCAATTAATTATACTCGATCCAGTGATGTCTTTGAAATATTTTGTATATTTTTTCTCGTCTGGTCAGTCCTCCTATGATTTTTTTCTCTCTCTTATTTTCCTCTTTATTTTGTGTAACTTCGCTTCAGCCAAAAGATAAATAGGTCTTTTGTATTCGATACAATAGAGCTATATCATCTTGTGATATAGAGGCAATCTCTTATAAAAGGCTTTGCTGATGTTCTTGTGAAGTGACCTGGAAAGTATAAGCAGGGAAAGTGCTTGGGGTGCTCTCTTTCTCTCTTCTCTCTCTTCTCTCTCTCTTATCTTTCCGCTCTCTATCTGCTCTTGTCTGTCTCTGTCTCTGTTTCTCCCTCGCTCGTTCTCTCTCTCTATCTCTCTGTCTGTTTTTTTCTCTATCTATCTTTCTGTCTGTTTGTCTCTCTTTCTTTCTCTCTCCTCTCCTCTCTCTCTATCTCTCTCTCTCTCTCTTGTCTCGCCTTCTCTCTTCTATCTCTCTCCTCTCTCTCTCTCTCTCTCCTCTCCTCTTTTGAGTCTAGTCGCCGTGGAGAACAGACGTGTTCTTGCTCCCCCCCCCCTCCCGTTGTCCGCCAGAGTCAGAGGGAAATCTGACAACCCCCCGGGTCACAAAGGGGTCAGTCAGGCGCTTAACCCCAGAGCGAAAGGGGGATCCTTGACCCAGGGGTTTCCGTGCCCCCGATCCCAGGGTCATGGGACCTCCGCCCTAGGGAACGGGGCCAACTTGTCAGCGCCGGTCAAAGCTGCCCCCTTGACCGTGACGTGACGGCAAACAGGGTCAAGGTTCCTCTCCCCCCCCATACACCGGCTCAGGGCAAAGGGCAATTTAGCAATCCGGGTAATCGCAGCAGCCCGATCAGATATAACAAAGAAACCAGTGGATATAGCGAATACAGTGAAAACAACGAAGAAACAGTGAAAGCAGTGCAGACAGAAAAGCCGTCGATCAGGTAGGCAGCATAACCTTAGTGATGATGACGATCTATTCTTTATTGCAAAAAAAAAAAATAATAATAAAAAAAATAAAAAAAAAAATAAATAAATAAATAAACAAGAAAAAACATGAGCCTGTCTGGTTTTATGTGATCAAATCAGGGAACTTTAAAGTCCGGATGAGATCGACAATGCCTACAATATCATTTTTATAATATTTAAGGCTCTGGAAAAACAAGAAACAGAACCAAAGACATAAAAAGGATGGCAAATTTCTTACCGCATACCATGGTCGATCAGTACTTACAAAAGGACAATGTAGTGTTTGCTACAACAACGACAGACAATAATAATAATAAAAAATGAAAATAAATAAAAAGAAAAGAATAAATAAAAATAAATAAAAATAAAGGTATCTCCACAACTTTTGCGAGAACTTTTCAAAAACAAAAAACACCAAGACAAATCAACGCATCCTGAACCGCCCTCCAACAATCAAAATCTCATTGAAAAAAAAAAAGCGATCAGCTGATCGGAATGTTCTCCGAGCAACAATCTGCAATAACCAGTGTGATTAGCCAAGGAATGACATCTCCACAGCCACAAAATTACGTAAAGGAAGCATCCGTCACATCACACTCGCCCCATCCCTTCTTGCAACATCCGGTCTCCCAACCCTCAATCACATCGATCAATCTGCCTATCAATTATTCCCTTTTCGCATTCCCTCCTCCTGCCAGAATGTCCCTAACCTCCAAGCCACAATATACCAAGCAGTTTCATCAGCATTAAAAAACTTTTATGTTCACAGATGCGATGCTGGTCGTGGAGATAAGAGTCCGCATATATAAGAGATACCCTTAAATCAAGTAAGATCTCTGCAACTGTAAATAATGCAGAATTAATAATGCAGAAATAATGTAATAATAAAATATATATAATATAATAAAAATAATAAAAATAAAAATAAAAGGACTGTAAATAATAAAAAAATAAATAAAAATAAAAGTAAATAATAAAAATAATAAAAAATAAATATACTGTAAATAATGCAGAAATAATGTACCTTGGTAAAGTACAAAGCAATATGGATTCTTCCTTCCTTGTCGGTACAATCTATTGACACTCACATGCCATTGCAGAATCTTTTGACTATC
>NW_020871313.1:158845-173845 GCF_003789085.1 Penaeus vannamei | reverse complement strand
ACGTAGTTGCGTATATGATATAGTATCTATAATGATGATATTAATATATATTATAGTCTATATAATTTTATCATACATATATATGTGTATACATATGTTAGAGTTGTAAATACGTATTGATATAGTTCTTATATCGTGTTAGTTGATTGATTGTGGTATGAATGGTGCGTTATGCGGTATGAGGTTGGGGTATGCTGGTAGTGCTGGCGATGTGTTGCGGTGTGGGGTTTAGACATTGTGATTCTGTCGTGCAATTACAGTAGTGAAAGACATCTGGTCTTAGTTGGGTGGTATGTATTTTGTGGGGGTTTGTCTATCGCGTGTTATGTTTTTTTTTTTTATTAATTGCCCCACTAAATAATCACACACCATTCACTATATTATTATATTATATTTATAGTTTATGTTATATGTTATTGAGATTTATTGTAGGTTACTGTGATTGATTATGGGTGGTTTATGGTCTGTGTTATATTGTGTTTTTGAAATAGTGATTGAATCGTTACTATTGTCGAGTCAATCTTATCTACATGCATCGACATAATATACCATTTGTGCACATCTGGGTGGGGCTTATAGTATGTGTGTGTGTGCTGTGTGTGTGTTGTGGTTGGTGTGTGTTGTGTGTGTTGTGTGTGTGTTGTGTGTGCTATGTGTATGAACATGCTTCTCCTCTGGCAATGCATCACTGATAATTATCATCCCGACAGAATATCAATCAACAATTACTATAAATTGCCTTTATATTCATAGAAGTAACGTAGGTCTAGACAGGATATTATTCACGGACAATTCGTTACAACTCTCTTTTATTTTCCGTTTTTCCTTCTTTTTTTCCATTTACATGCAACACATTTTGGAACAAGAATTCTGGACTGGAAGATCAACACTCAATCACCTTTTTAACCTTTAACCTTTAACATTTACCACCTTTTTTCCCCCCAAGCCAAAAAGGGACTTCCGTGCAACCACTTAAATCCCCCTTAAACTACAGAACAAGTCCGACGTTAACCCCCTTTAGCATTATTGCCTGTGCTTCCCTTATGCCGAAAACGTCCACTTGCAGACACAGTCATTAATCATTCTGTCTTCCAGCCGTCACTCTTGTGCAAGCTTCCCCACGTATTGCTGGATATTAGGCCCCCTCACCCCCTTCACCCCCTTCCCTCACCCTTCCCTCACTTCCCACTTCCCTCACCTCACCCTTTCCCTTCCCTCACCCTCCCCCCTCACTTCCCTCACCCCTCATCCCTTCCCCACCGGTTGCCCAGAGCCAGGACCCTGTATTAAGTCTTAATTCACAGCACAACGTAACTCTGTATCATGCGTTGTGTTCTGGTCTGTGAGTTGGCGTTGCTCGTGCAATTAGCTAATCTCTCTCGTTCCAAATTGAGGAAGCTCGTGTTGGTCCCGTGGAAGCAGTGTATAAAAAGGTTTTTGAAAAAAAAATGATAATGTCAATGATAGTGATGATGTTGTTGATGATGATAATGATGATAATGATAATGATAATGATGTTAATGATAAAAATAACAATAATCATCATCGTCATTATTATTATCTCATTATTATTATCATCATCATCATCACAGTAATAATGTTAAAAACAATGATGATAATGATAATGGTAATAATGACAACAATAGCATCAATAATAATGATAACTAACAATAAAAAGATAAATAAATAATCTAAAATCACTCGGGCGCATACCTCCGCCAAGGCAATAATATCATTGATGGAAGAGAAATATTCATACTTGAAGAATTACAAGAAAATCACCTCTTTCTTAAGTAAACTGATGACGTCCGTAAACACAACCTCCTTGGCAGAGATAATAAAGGTAATGACAATGATAATAGTCACCCTTATTGGAGGTAATACAATAAAACAAAAAGAGAACATACCTTTTTAAACTCCCAGACAGTGAACCGTATTCATGTTGACAAATGTGGAAAGGTATGAATGAGAACGAATATCTTCACAATGCAAGAGATGTATTTAACCGGTTTCGATTATATCTTCGTCAGAAATACATGTATTTCTGACGAAGATATAATCGAAACCGGTTAGATACATCTCTTGTATTGTGAAGATATTCGTTACATGTATTTCTGACGAAGATATAATCGAAACCGGTTAGATACATCTCTTGTATTGTGAAGATATTCGTTACATGTATTTCTGACGAAAATATAATCGAAACCGGTTGAATACATCTCTTGTATTGTGAAGATATTCGTTCTCATTCATACCTTTCCCAGACAGTGCTTACCTTAAGTGCTCGTTGACGCATGCGCAGTCGTATCGAGACGTAAGTAAGCCTGGCGTGGTGGTGGCGTGGTGGCGGTGGTGGTGGTGGTTGGGGGGGGGGGGAGGCTGTAATGATCTCGCTTTTATGCAACTGTCTGCTACGGGGATCTTGCAATGTGTGATCGCCGAGTGGGTGGAATACATAAATACCTTAAAGCAGTTTGGTTTGTTAATACGAGAAAGAGAGAGAGTTAGAGTTAGAGTTAGAGAGAGAGAGAGAGAGAGAGAGAGAGAGAGAGAGAGAGAGAGAGAGAGAGAGAGAGAGAGTTAGAGAGAGAGAGAGAGAGAGAGAGAGAGAGAGAGAGAGAGAGAGAGAGAGAGAGAGAGAGAGAGAGAGAGAGAGAGAGAGAGAGAGAGAGAGGAGAGAGAGAGAGGAGAGAGAGAGAGAGAGAGAGAGAGAGAGAGAGAGAGAGAGAGAGAGAGAGAGAGAGAGAGAGAGAGAGAGAGAGAGAGAGAGGAAGAGAGAGAGAGAGAGAGAGAGAGAGAGAGAGGAGAGAGAGAGAGAGAGAGAAGAGAGAGAGAGAGAGAGAGAGAGAGAGAGAGAGAGAGAGAAGTGTGTCACTACGGTATGGTCCTATTCACCTCTACAGTGAATTCAAATCCTTTTTTCTGATACTTTTTCACTAAGCAATTTGTTAGTTTTCTTGACGTTATATTCATTAAGAAACTTTATTTATGCATATTCACGTGATCATAATCTTGTTAATTAATCACATCCTGCTTAGTAACAATGAAAGTAAAAAAAACAAAATTAAAATAAAAGTAAAAAAAAAACAAAAAATGAACAAAAGTAAAGAAAAATGAAGAAACCGAGAGCAAATAGATACACAAAAATTATATACAAAAGAGCCCCTTCAGAAAGTAATTTAACGAAATGCAACACGTGTTATGAATAAATAATATTTATTCACTTCCTCTTTCTCAGACACAGTGAAGAACGGCAACTCTCTGGACACAGCCTATAGAAAAATAATCTGAATTCTTTATAATAAAATATAATGATAATATTGGTAATAATGATAATGAGGATAATGATAATAGTGATGATAATAAGGATAATAATGGTTATACCACTAGTAATGGTAGTACTAATAATAATGATAATAACAATACAAAATAATATAATAATAATAAAAATAACAATAAAAGTAATGAATAATGATATATATATATATATATATAATATATATATATATATATATATATATATATATATATATTATATATATGCACACACACACACACACACACACACACATATAATATATATATATATATATATATATATATATATATATATATATATGTGTGTGTGTGTGTGTGTGTGTGTGTGTGTGTGTATGTATATGTGTGTATATACATATAACTTAAAAATACATAAAGATTGATACACACACATAATCACAAACAGATGCACATAACACAATCTCACCTAACGAGTCCACATTCTCCAGCGTGCGAAGATGACTGTCAATTCTAAACAAATCAATCTCCATAAACACTCAAAGATGAGATTTGATCCAACGTACGACCAGCGAACATCCCATTGGCCGGATTCTCCAACGCGTGAAGGTGAAGAATCTCCTTAAAAGCGCCTACACATACACAGCGTAAGGGACTCGCTATATTGGTGCGAGTTTAATAAGGCGCCTTGGGTGAAGGCAGGGAAGGGGAGAGCTGGCTTTACCGCTCTCCGGCGATCGGGAAATCAACACTCTTCGCTCTTCTATAACGGAAATACGGCAGGACGGTTAAAGCCTCCAGCGCGCCTTAACTGAAGGCCCTTGTGAGAAATCCGAACCCAGAACACAGCAGGCTACACGTCTTTGCCAACTTTCTCGTTACTGCACAGCCAACAGCAGACCTGGCTCGGAGATATATGCCCTTCTTGTCCTGAAAGGTGGGCCGCGTTCAAACAACCAATTCATAGACAATCGGCCGGTTTGTTGGAATTGTGCGAAACCCGACCCAAAGAATATTCGTATGTTTGCCATGCATAAATAAAGAAATCAATGCATATTTGCCAGTCTAGACATGCATATCAACCGGGCAAATAGATTGTTAAATGTACGTCTATCAGATATATAGACAGATATGCCTTTATTTCTGCGTCTGTTTTTTATTAAAAAATCATTGGGTCGGGCCTCGCACAATTTTAACAAACCGGCCGATAGTTAGGAAAAGGGGGAAGAGGCTGAGGTGATCTGGACTCGCTAGGCAAAGCAAGGAGTGATTCTTCTGCTGTTTCAGTCCCATGACCCATCCTATGAAGGCTAGCGTCCGCTCCCCTACCCCCCCCTCTCTCTCTGACACACACACACGCGCTGTCTAATATTTGTGGGCGTGAATAATGTACAGTCAAAAATAGCGGGTCTTGAGATACCAGACCTTAATAAACGGCTTTGGCCACAAAATTTCGATGGTAGTGGGGTGTAAAGTTTCAGGTGTCGGTTCCATTGTTTTCCTTTAATTTCGTTTGGGTTCCTCCTACAAACCACGACCTCCAGTCACGTTCATGAATCGCAAAGCACGGTTTGGTTGGGGTCAGTTTGTGATGGTCCAATGATAGAAAATATTTATATTAAATATATTAGTTTAAAGTCTGAGATACAAATGAATTCAAGGTGCGACGTCAGTCAACCTAATTTATTATATTGTTTCCGAAACTGTTGGTGAAAATAAATTATTTATTTGTAGTTTCCGCGGCTGGTGGCCAACACCTTGTCGGTGTTCTCTTTACAAACTATTCAAGAAACCCATTACTTTCAATTTCCCCTCTTCAAGCCGTCTTTTACATATTCCTTTTGTTGTTTTGGGTAATGAAATAATTGTAAGCATTTAGAAAATATAATGGCGCATGCGATATTGTCATGAGTATTATTCTATTTTCCAAATAACATATCAAAAGTTCACCATTATCTAAATAATCCAGGTGATATAAACACGGAGGAGGAGAGAGAGAAAGAGAGAAAGAGAAAGAGAGAGAGAGAGAGAGAGAGAGAGAGAGAGAGAGAGAGAGAGAGAGAGAGAGAGAGAGAGAGAGAGAGAGAGAGAGAGAGAGAGAGAGCAGCTACTTAGGATAATGCAGAATCATACATTAATATACGGCTCTGAGATGATGCAAACGAAGGATATTTCCGTCTGACGAAGAATATTAATATGAATAAGTTCCAATTAAGGATGTTTTATATATAGAAAATATGATGAGGAATTAAAGGAAAATGATGTGATAAGATTTCAACATAATTATTTTTGAAATAATATACGATAACTCATTCCTTGAATCAGGTCTCCAATGTATCCATCAAATTAACAACTAAACAGGAATAAAAGCGATCTCTCTCTCTCTCTCTCTCCGTGTATATTTCAGCCATTATTGCACTTCTCTCTTTCTCTCTCTCTCTCTCTCTCCCCATGTATATTTCAGCCATTATTGCACTTCTCTCTCTCTCTCTCTCTCTCTCTCCGTGTATATTTCAGCCATTATTGCACTTCTCTCTCTCACACACACACACTCTCTCTCCATGTATATTTCAGCCGTTATTGCACTTCTCTCTCTCTTTCTCTCCATATATATTAGCCGTTATTGCACTTTGCCTGATTTCCGTACTTTCCCTCCTCCTCACATTCGAACCATCCTAACTATGTCCTGGTTGTTTGAGGTCTGCCTTCTTTTGGGGCAAGAAGGGCATGATCTCTCCGAGGAAGGTCTAACGAAGCAACACCGCTTTTGTTGTTGACTGTACTGTCTATCTAGTCTATCTACCTGCTGTTTCAAAGCTATGGCAACGTTCTCTTCTGCGAAATAAGTTAATTACGAATGGCCTTGTTGTGGATTCAGCGTAGTTTCGTGTAGTCCTTTGATGATTGTTCTCGGGTTTGCAAAGACCCACCTACGGCTTGTCATCCTTAATAGGTTGTTGTAACTGAGTAGTACTGTTGTAATTGCAGTATTTGTGTTTGGTGCGTCGACATCGGAGGCAGAGAGTAATTATCGTTTCTGAAGTGTTGACAGCTTGATCTCAAGAACTTGCTAAATTGTTGTTATTTTCGTTGTTGTTAGTGCGTTCTGTTTATCGGAATTGTTCTTTATATCATTCTCATCACCATTATTATTATTTTGCTTGCATTCTATATCCTTCCCTTAATTAATTCCTTATTAGCATTACTTTTGCTATCATTATCCGTGTCATTGTTAACATTATGACTATCATTACCACTACTATAGTCATCAATAGTATAACCGTCATTATTAACACTAAATTGTGTCTGATACCTCATTTTTCTCTTTATATTAAGTTATTCCTTTGGAGCCCCGCTTAGACAGCACAAAATAGTGTTATCTGGATTTCTTGATTGACAGTGCAATAGGAAGTCCGGTCGGGTACACTGCTGTGAATGAAATAGTGAAGGATTATTATGTACGTGGTTAGGATTCCATTTGGTGTTCTGTCAATTAACGTCTTTTTGAGAGATAGGTTGGTTATTTGAAATTGGTCTTTAAAAAAAATAAAGAAATGCGGAGGAAGATATAAAGTACAGACACACAAACAATAAACGGGAACAACAAACAAATAAACAAAGAAGTACACACACAAACAAACGCAAGGACCCCCCGCCAAACACACACAAGGACCCACCCCCTCCCCACACACACACACCAACACACACAAGGACCCTCCCCATCCACACACACAGACAGAACAAACACACACAAGGACCCTCCCCCTTCCCCTTCCCCCACACACAAACAAACAAACACA
This sequence comes from Penaeus vannamei, assembly GCF_003789085.1. Lineage (NCBI taxonomy): Eukaryota > Metazoa > Arthropoda > Malacostraca > Decapoda > Penaeidae > Penaeus > Penaeus vannamei. Next base: position 166,769 of record NW_020871313.1, on the reverse strand, counting down.
CAACCCCCTCCCCCCACAAACCCAACACTCCCACCTCCCCCCTGCCACACATTCTCCCCCAAAAATATGAAGCTTAAGCACCCAACTTTTCCCTTCAGCCACCATCTCGCAAACGCGACACGAATATCTCGCTCATTCTCGCGACATCTCGCCTTCACGCGCCAAATCCTACTGATCTTAATGAACGCGCTGTGGCCGAACAAACAGGAATGAGAGAGAATTGGGTTATTTTAATTTCGTTCCCTCTTGAGGCTCGGAGTGGGTGCGGGGTTATGTTTATTTATTTATTGACATGTCTGTTTGCATATCTCTGTGTCTTTACATACATCGTTCTATCTGCCTCTCTGTCTGTGTCTCTCTCCTTTTGTCTATTTCTGTCTTATCTCAGTATTTTTTATCTACCTCCTCTCTCTCTGTCTTTCTATATCTCTTTCTCTCCTAAATGCACATACACACAAGAGAGAGAGAGAGAGAGAGAGAGAGAGAGAGAGAGAGAGAAGAGAGAGAGAGAGAAGAGAGAGAGAGAGAAGAGAGAGAGAGAGAGAGAGAGAGAGAGAGAGAGAGAGAGAGAGAGAGAGAGAGAGCGAAAGAGAGTATGAAAGTATGAAAGAAAGGAAGAGAGAGATAACAAACAGACAAAAACAACACAGACAGAAGGGAGACATCAGTCTCTCAGAGAGAGAGAGAGAGAGAGAGAGAGAGAGAGAGAGAGAGAGAGAGAGAGAGAGGAGAGAGAGAGAGAGAGAGAGAGAGAGAGAGAGAGAGAAATATGAAAGGAGGGCAAATAAAACATACGAACACATATCTTCTTCTTTCCTTCGGTTGTTTACAATTTGTTTAGCATGAATCGTGCCAGTGACAGGAGAACGAGAGAAGCAAGACAAGGATATATATATATATATATATATATATATATATATATATATATATATATATATATATAGGAGAGAGAGAGAGAGAGAGAGAGAGAGAGAGAGAGAGAGAGAGAGAGAGAGAGAGAGAGAGATAGATAGATAGATAGATAGATAGATAGATAGATAGATAGATAGAGAAGAGAGAGAGAGAGAGAGAGAGAGAGAGAGAGAGAGAGAGAGACAGACAGAGAGTGAGAGAGAGAGAGAGAGAGACAGACAGAGAAACAGAGAGACAGAGAGAAAGGGAGAGAGACAGATGGAGACAGACAGAGAGATAAAGAGAGAGAAAGAGATAGAAAGAGAGAAAGAGAGAAAGAGAGAAAGAGAATGATGGGAAAAATTGGAGGTGCATGGGAGACCTTAGATGTAAACAAGGAATTGCATGGTGTATTTTGCAGTTACTAATTACGTGATACTACTCGTTGATAAAGAGGATGAGATAAGGATAATGATATCAATTATAATCATGATGATAATAATGATAATGACGACAGCAACGACAATATTCATTATTGTTATTGTTGTTGTTGTTGTTGTTATTATCATTGTTTTATTATCATTATTATTAATATTATTGTTATTATTATCCTTACTATCAATATTGTTATTATCATAATCATCATCATAACGATAATGATGATAGTAAAGTAATAATGATAAAGATATTAATGATAATAAGTATGGGTATAGTGATGATAATAAGGTAATAGTAATAATAATCATAATAATAATAGCAATAGTGATAAATATGATTCTGATAATGAAGATGATAACAGTATTAATAGTAATATTAATAATGATAATGATTATAGTAAAAATAATGGTAATAGCAACAACAACAAAAAATAGTAATGATAACAATGTTGATTATAAAAATTATGATAATGTGGATGGGGATGACAAAAAAAAAAAAAAAAAAATAAATAAATAGAAATAAATAAATAAAATAACAGAATCATGTTAATAAGAATGATAACGGTATTAACGATGCTAGTGACGTCAATAATGACGATAGTAATGAAAATATCAATGATGATAATGATAACAGTGATTATTATAATGATAATGATGATAAAATTATAATAATAATGATAATAGCAATGATAACAATAATAATGATAATGATGATAAAATTATAATAATGATAATAGCAATGATAACAATAATAATAATAATAGCAATGATAACAATAATAATGATAATAGCAATGATAACAATAATAATGATAATAGCAATGATAACAATAATAATGATAATAGCAATGATAACAATAATAATGATAATGATGATGATAATAGAAATAAGTGATGATCGTGAAAATGATAATAATGATAATGATAATAATAATAACAATAACGAAATGATAATGATAGCAATGATAAAATAATAATCTTGATAATAATGATAATAATAACAAGAATAATGAAAAAAATATCACGATGATATAACAAGAATAATAATATGGGTGATATTAATTAATAATGATAATGATAATAACGAAATGATAATGATAGCAATGATAAAATAATAATCTTGATGATAATGATAATAATAACAAGAATAATGAAAAAATATCACGATGATATAACAAAAATAATAATATGGGTGATAGTAATTAATAATGATGATAATGATAATAATAACAATCAACCTGGGTGAGAAGCGCCAATCCTGCAATAACAACAAACAACGAAAATTGCAAACATATAGCAAGTGTTATGTTTTTGCAACAATGAGCATCATCCCAGCTTAATGCTTTGGAATATTTCTATCCCTAATACAAACGCCCAGAAATGTAAACTCACAGTATTTGTCTATTTAAAATTTTATACAGCGATAGCATGGCAAACAATAAGCGTTGCAGAATGAAATGTGATATCAGCATTAAATTGTTTGACAATAGCTCGAGTCTAAATTGACACTGTATATATTTTTTTCCCCGAATTTCTTTCCACTTTCCCTCACAGACACGACCCATCTCAACCCTTTCAGTGTCACTAAATGCTTTTAACTGCTGCCCGTGTGTTATTTTCCTTTTTAAGGGTTTACCGAGAAATTATGGAGTGGGGTGAGGGGTGGTTTGGAAAGTGGCTTTGTGGGTGTGTTTGTCTGTCTGTATGTTTGTTTGTCTCCCCTCTGTCTGTCTGTTGGTTTGTCTTTGTCTGTTTCGTTTATCTATCTTTCTTTCTTTCATACTGTCTTTCACTCTGTCTGTTTGTCTGTCTATCTGTCTGTCTCTTTGTCTATCTGTCTGTCTGTCTGTCTCTCTGTCTGTCTGTCTCTCTTTCTCTCTCTCCCTCTCCCTCTCTCTCGTTCTGTATGTGCATTTAGGAGAGAAAGAGAAATAGATAGAAAGACAGAGAGAGAGCAAGCATATAAAAATACTGAGATAAGACAGAAATAGACAAAAGGAGAGAGACACAAACAGAAAGAGACAAAAGGAGAGAGACACAGACAGAAAGAGACAGAAACCGAGTGAACGAGAGAACGAAAGAAAAGAAAAAAAGAAAGATAACTTAGATAAATATTAATTTTCCGTACTGAGAACCCCCCCCCCCTGCAACGAAAAGAATATTCTGGTGTCGCGATCCGTTGAAAAAGGTTTAAGATGAAACATAAAAGACGAACACCCAGAAAAAGATGAAGGGAGATGAAAAAGGAAGAGAGAAAAAGAGAGATAGGTGATAGGTGTACATAGAGCAGGGGAGGTAAAGGAGGGAAGGGGAGTGTAACGGAAGAGAGACAAGACAATTGACAAAAAGTTTTTTCTTTTTCTTTTTTTATGAGATACTGCAACATAGATTTTTTTAAAGAGTGACATTATCAATAAACAAAGCGGAAGAGCGAAAGATGAAAAGAAAACGGAGAAGAAAAATATTTCCGAATAAAGAAGACAGCGATAAGAAACAGGAAATAAATCACTGTAGATCATAAATGCCACAAAGTTTGATGATAAATATTACAGCTTCTACTTATCAGAGATTGGTTGTGGGAAAGATACGAGTTTCTGCGATTAGTGATAAGAGAGAAAGAGGTAGAGAGAGAGAGAGAGAATTCTAAAATAGAGAGGTGGGGCGGAAGATAAAAAAAAAAGGGAGAGGAAAAAGAGAAAGAGAGCAAGAGAGAGCGATATATATATGTATATATATATATATATATAATATATATATATATAATATATATATATATATATAGAGAGAGAGAGAGAGAGAGAGAGAGAGAGAGAGAGAGAGAGAGAGAGAGAGAGAGAGAGAGAGAGAGAGAGAGAGAGAGAGAGAGAGAGAGAGAGAGAGAGAGAGAGAGAGAGAAAGAGAGATAGAGATAGATAGATAGATAGATAGATAGAGAGAGAGAGAAGAAAGAAAGAAAGAGAGATATAGAGAGAGAGAGATAGAGAGAGAGAAAATATGAGAGGAGGGTAAATAAAACAGGGAAGGGGAAATATGAGCACATATCTTCTTCTTTCCTTCGGTTGTTTACAATTTGTTAAGCATGAATCGTGCCAGTGAGAGGAGAACGGGAGAAGGAAGACAAAGATATATATATATATATATATAATATATATATATATATATATATATATATATATATATATATAGATAGATAGATAGATAGATAGATGGATAGATAGATAGATAGATAGATAGATAGATAGATAGATAGAGAGAGAGAGAGAGAGAGAGAGAGAGAGAGAGGAGAGGGTGGGAAGATAAGGGAAGAAGAGAAAGAGAGAGAGAGACATACACATGCACTCGCGCACATAATCAAACAGATAGAGATAGATAGATAGATAGATAGATAGAGAGAGAGAGAGAGAAAGAGAGAGAGAGAGAGAAACAGGAAACACACACACAGACAAAGAGAGAGAGAGAGAGAGAGAGAGAGAGAGAGAAGAGAAGAAGAGAGAGAGAGAGAGAGAGAGAGAGAGAGAGAGAGAGACTGATAGAGAGAAAAAAGAAAGAGAGAAAGAGTGAGAGAGAGAAAAAAGAGAGAGAAAGAGAGAGAGACAAAGACAGACAGAAAAAGAGTGAGAGAGAAAAAAATGAGAGAAAGAGAGACAGAGACAGACAGACAGCCAAAGAGACAAAGAGAGAGAGAGAAAGAATCTTATATCCGTGTAATCTTCCAAGTTCTCTAGTACTTTTCGTGCGTCCGCATTCATGAGAGGACTCGTTGGATAGTCACGTGTGACTCGTCGACTCGCTGGGGAAGTTCGGGCGCAGAATAGGAATCGTAAAAGAAAAAAAAAAAAAAAAAAAATCTTGTGCTGACATTTTTTTTTTTTTTTTTGTGGAAAACTATATTCATATTATAGTATATTCATTATATATTCATTATATATATATATTATATATTCATTATATATATATATTATATATTATATATTATACATTCATATTATATTATATTCATCATATTATATTATATTATATTATATTATATTATATATAAAATCAAAGTTCGTTTATATTCATATTATATGACATGTATATAAAAGGAAATATACAAATAATAGTCATATTATCGTTTTCTCGCCCCTGTAAATTTTATTATTATTATTATCATCATAATTATTATCATTATTATTATTATCATTATTATCATTATCATTTTATTCTATTTATTTACTTATTTTATTTTTTAATATACCTATTCACTTATTTTATTTATCTATTTTCATTTATTTATTCATTTACCTATTTATTTATCTATTTATTGTAGATGACGTGTAGTTTCTATCACCCGGAAATACATCAATAACGTAGCTTAGTTCCGGGTTACATACGAGCGTTTTTTGAAAAATACAGAATTCTCATATTACATAGTCTTCGTGTGATATGAATAAAGTCAACGGCACGTATTGGGAAGTATGAATTCTCGGCTTATTTATCCCTCTTCACTACTAACTTTCATTCGCAAGAAATTCTCAGAAACTTTCATTCAGACACTCAAAAAAAAAAAAAAAAAAAAGTTTTATTCGTACAAGTTTCTTCACTTCCGTATCTTTTAAAATTATTTTTATTAATTTTTTTTTAATTACGATTTCGCATTCATCTCGCTTAAAGACTCACTCTTACTTCATGTATCTTTCTCGCACGCCCGTATAGAAACGCAAACAAACACACACACACACACATACATGAACACACACAAAAAAACACAAACACACAAAACAAACAAACAATAACATACACATGAGACACAAAAAAAACACAAACACAAAAACAAACAAACAATAACACACACACAAAAATTTCACAAACACACGAACACAAACACGCACGCACAAAATACACAAACACGAACACGAACACACACTCGAAAAACATCAACAAACACACACATACACACACAAACACACCTTATTCCTTCGCGAACTTACCTCCGCCTCCCATTCTCCTCTCTCTCTATTTCTTTCTCTCATACTTTCATACTATAAGGTGATCTTGGATGCTGCATCTCATCCTCTCCGCTCTCCCGCTCTTACTGTCATGTTGGAGGATTGTCTGTCACGTGTCTCACCTCGTTTTTGGGTTGATTTTCTCGTTTTTATTTACTTTTATTGTTTTTTTTATTTTAGTTTCCCCTTTTTATTTTTGGTTTTTCTCTTAAAAAAATTATTCATAATTAACAACGAGACATTTTAATGATCCTTTTATCATCAGCTTTTATTCATTTTAGTTTTTTAACATCAGTAAAGTTTTAAGGTTTTTTTTTACTTAGTTTTCATTTTAAGTTGTAGGGGAAGCATTTTTAAGTAGTATTTATTCGTTCTTTTTAGTTATTGCATTTCTTTTTCTTATGATTTCTATTTTTTTACTTTTAGTATTATTTTTGTTCATTTTATGCGCATTTTTAGCTTAATTATTGCAAGACTATATTTTGTACAAATGTTTGGCCTCTGACGTCACCGGGGCATTGGACAAAGAAAACAATAAACAGTACTGGTCGAGATGTCAACGAGTATGTTTCGCTATCCTCCGAAGCTTTAAAGGGCTTATGTGAAGTAACAACTGAAAATTTTAAAAAGGGAGAATTAGCTCGCAAACCATCTCTCTAATAAGAGTAAAAAAAAGGAAATCTGAAAATAATTCCCCAAAATTGATTTATATTTTATATTTTCCCGCGAAAATCCGGAACCCGGATGTGTGACGTCAATTCCAGAACAGGATCACAGCATTCTCTGCATTCAATACATTGTACATGGCGGACTCACTACAAGACTACAGCGGCAGTGAAGTTTCATCGGATTATTCCGACGAGGACACTGGTATAAGTTCTTCAGAGGGTGCCTACGTCTTCAAAGAGTTGGAAGAAGAAGAGGAATATCAAGGGTTGATGGTTGTTGGACCGTACATGCACGAGCCCGACGCTGTGGATGTCGTGGAAGTTGTGCCAAACCAGCCAGACATGGAGTGGCGTCGAGACCCGAAGGGATTGAATGAATGGTAATTTTATTTTTTAGAGTCGAACGTGTGATCCCGCTTCTGTACGGTACAAAATTTCTGCAGGCTGAGCTATCTCTTGTCTGCACCCGTGGCGCAGGCCTACATCCATTCGTGAGTGGAGGGGCATCGGTATTTGTGTTGTGCTTTTTGGGGTGTACCTACCTTACCTCTGTGTAGTAAATACATGCACACTTGCAATGCACTCGGTACACTGTGTCGTACCCAGGCAATGAATGTTTGCTACACTGCCAAGCAAAAGCGCTCTTTCAGAGTTTGTTTTGCAGTGTTGTGATCATGACAAATATAAATTGGAAATGGCCTACCGTTTTGCAAATCCCATGTCATAAGCCATTCTGTTCGCAAAGCAATCGGGCTCGAAGTGTTTCAGGCAAAGTACGTTGGTTGGCACAGGCTGAAAAGTGCTCTGCTTGGCATGCACAAAACGTGTCCACTTCCTTGCTCTGTCAGGGTCATTTGGCCATTCAAATAGCTGGTTACATGAATGGGAACAATGAATTGCTACACAACGCCCGCGGCATCCTTTTGTTACAAACTTTAATA